>CAUYQG010157862.1:0-10130 GCA_963574415.1 Tarsius wallacei | reverse complement strand
GCTGGGCTCCGGCGATCCTTCCGCCTCAGCCTTCCGAGTAGCCGGAATTACAGGCGTGCGCTACCACACCCGGCTAATTTTTTTGATTTATTGTAGAGATGAGGTTTCGCCTGCCCAGGCGGGTCTCGAACCCGCGGGCTCAGGCGATCCACTCACCTCAGCCTCCCAAGGCGCGGGATTACAGGCTGAGCCACCGAGCCCGGCTTCATTCGTTTTTTACAGAAGCTGGTGGTTTTTAAAGTTGTCCCTATAGTAAGATATCTTGTTCATTTGCATTTCTGTCCACTTTCTTAAGTGGGAGAAGGGGCAGAAGTGCAGCTTAGCATTGGCCTCAGTACCCTGGCCCGGTCCTATCTCTGGCAGTCAGTAGGCATTATCTCACACACGTGTGGTGGCAGAGGGGGAGATGGAGAATGACTGGCCAAGAACAGGAATCTCAACTTGGCGCAGCACAGAAGGCGCTCCCTGGCCCTCCTGCCCCCTACGACTTCCCTGCACCGACTTCCCTCCACTGCGCTCGACATGCCCCTGGCACATCCTGCACGCCAGCCACCTGAGCCTCTCTCTTCCCCACGTACACTGTGTCCTTCCCCTCAGTGCCACTGAACCTGGCACGACTTCTCACAGTGAACTTTGTTGAGAGACAGGTGTCTCACTATGTTACCCAGGCTGGACTTGAATGTGGGCTCAAGCGATCCTCCCGCCTTAGCCTCCTGAGTAGCTGGGACTACACAGGCCTGAGCCACTGTGTCCAGCTTCTCATGGTGGATTTTTGTTCAGTCTTTGAGGCCAGCAGTTCTTACAGTGTGATCTGTAGACGTCTGCAGGTCTCTGAGACCCTCTAAGGGGTCTGTGTGATCAAAACTTTTTTAGAATAACATTTTAGTCATTTCCTTTTTCACCGTGCTGACATTTGCAGTGGTCATTCAGAAGTCATCGTGGGTGAAACCTCTGACTCCTTGATACATTCCAAGGCAGTGACACTAAACTGTAGTGGCAGTCATTATATTCCACCACACAGTTGCAGTTAGAAAAGAAGAGAAAGCCAGTTTCACTTAAATATGTCCTTGATGAAGCAGTAAAAATTATTGATTTTATTAAATCTTTGCTCTTGAGGATGTCTTTTTAATATGCAGTGGTCCCCAAACCCCTGTGGATATGGAAATCTGAGGACACTCGAGTTCCTTGGCATATTTCATATAACTCACACACATTCTTTAAACAATCTCTAGATTGCTTTTACTACCTGACATTGTGAACACTATGTGCATAGTTGTTCTACTGTAGTTTTTATTTGTGTTTTCGATGGTGTTATTGGTTTCCTCCCTTGGATATTTTTGGGCCTATCCCACCGCAGTTGGTGGATCTGCAGATGCGAGCCCATGGGGAGGGAAGGCTGACTGCATCGAATGCCAAGATGGGAAGTGTATGCAGAGCATTTTGCTGCAGACCCATACTGTGTCGGGTTTGAGGAAATGCTCTTGAATGAGTGAGTTGCTGAACTAACTGCTTTTTTTAATGGGACACTATTTTCACTTGAAAGCAACAATTGAAAGATCTGCGTATGAAAGAGATGCTTTAATATGTAAAACAGTGTCACTCTTTACTAATTTTTTGTTTTGAAAAATAGATTTTTTCATAAAAATACATTAAGTAATAGGTTTATTGTTATTTTTGAATGAATTAATAATTTACATTTTTCTGTTTTTACTTATTTGTTTGCTAGTTTGGTAGAGAAGATGTCTCGCTTGAGCACAGGCTGCTCTCAAACTCCTGGGCTCAAGCAATCCTCTTGACCTGGCCTCCCAAGGTGCTGGGATTACAGGTCTGTGCCACCACGCCCAGTCATCAGTTTTAACTTTGAATTCAGTAAATATCAGTAATCTAACCCATATAAACAAAAGTTCTCTTTTTGGTTTACATTTTGTCCCCAAAATGTTTTAAATGTTTTAACGGGGTGTTGAGGCCAAATCGTTTGAGGCCTGATGCCCTTGCTCATGGTGCCGTCTTCCTCACATGTGGGCTTCTGTGCCACGGCTAGTTTGCTCTACATCTCTGATAGCAGTTTCTTCTCTGTCTATTCCAATTCCTGTGCACTTATGCAGCCTCTTGATGTTCTGGCACATCTCGCAAATCCTGCATGCCCCTAAAAGCCCAGTCTTGTGAAATGCATATGTGTCTCCTGACCTTAGACACTCCACGGATGTGTCCTCAGAGAGTGACAGTGCCATGACCTCCAGCACTGTGAGCAAGCTTGCTGAAGCCCACAGGACAACGTACCTGTTTCAGTGAACAGCCCTCCCCATGGAACTTGCAGACTTGTGCAGTACCCATCCCAGCTTCCCTTCTAATGGGGAGGGGAATGAGGTTTAGATAGTGTCTGTGGGGACCCAGCAGTAGGAGCAGGCCATTTGATGACTTGTCTGTCCATGTGGCAGGCTGGTGGTTCTCCACCCTCACATGCACCGGCGTCCCCTGAGGGTTTGCCAGGGTTGGTCTGAGGCCACCATGTTTCTAAGCCTGTTTCTAAGGTGCATGTTTCAAAAAATACAGTAGGCCAGGTGTGGTGGTTCAGCCTATATTCCCAGCACTTTGGGAGGCTGAGTCGAGAAGGTTGACTGAGCCTGGAGATTCGAGACCAACCTGAGAAACTTGGTGAGACCTTATCTCTACAGTAAATCAAAGGAAAAAAAATAAGCCGGGCGTTGTGCATGTGCCTGTAGTTGCAGCTACTTGGAAGGCTGAACTGAAAGGATCACTTAAGCCTAGCAGGTTGAGGTGGTGGTACTCTGAACGTGCCACTGTAAGAATGAGACTCCAACTCAAAAGAAAAAAAAAAGCTACAGTAATGATAAAGCGTGTTTTAAACCTGGGGCGTAGCTACTGTGGATTTTCCTCATTGCAGTTAAGTGGGTAGAACTTTACAAAGGAGATAAATTAGATGTTTCTTGCCATGTACTCGGCATTAACTCAGGAAGCATCTTTGAAAGGCTTGTCTTTCCTGGACTGCACGCAGAGGAAGCCTCGTGCTGATGTAGTTCTCTCACCATAAAACTCCACTGCGGTCGCTAATCTCACCAGAGCGTTAAAGAATGAGTAGCAAAGTGTCCCCCTGAAAGACTGTGTTGATTTCTCCTCACTCCAGAAATGTTCTAAGTGTGCATTTTCTCCTGTGAACATGGGAGTCTATGTTCTATTTTGTTTTCTGGGTTGAAGTCTCACTGTCACCCAGTCTGGAGTACAGTGGCACGCTCATGGCTTCCGCAGCCTCAACCCACTGGGCTCAGGTGATCTTCCTGCCTCAGCTTTCCAAGCAGCTGGAATTACAGGCATGCACCACCATGCCCGACTAATTTTTTTTTTTGGATTTATTGTGGAGATGAGGTCTCTCCAAGTCACCTGGGCTGATCTCGAACCCGTGAGCTCAGGCAGTCCTCTCACCTCAGCCTCCCAAAGTGCTGGGATTATAGGTGTGAGCCACTGCACCCGACTCAGTGTTCTTTTTTATAGTTGCTAAATTGTTTGGCAAAGCACTTTGCTGTTTTAATATCCATTTATTTGATTTACTAATGGGATTAAATAACTTTCTACAAGCATATAAACTGTGATGTCTTTTGTCCTTTATGCTATGGAGATACTTTATCTTTCGTTAATAGCTTTTTATAGTTAATTATTTTCACCATTTTATACTGTGAATATTTTTCATAGCTTATTGTTGAAGGTGTTTTTAAAAAGCATAATTTAAAATGTTTGTGTCTAGCTATTTTCTCCAATGTTTTCTTATGGTTTCAGCTTGATACATGATTAGGAAGGCATTCACTGTGTACAATATCCTGTGAATACTTCCTTCCATATATCTTTCTCGCCTTGTTTAGGACCTGCTTTGTGGTAAGGAGAGAATAGCTGGCACTGTGGTCAGCCTAGAGCTTTCTCTAGAGGGTGGAAATATTCGATGTCTGTGTTGTCCAACAGGGTGGCTGGTGAGCACGTGAAATGCAACGACAGCAACTGAGGGACTGACTATTTTGGTTTAAATGGCTCAGACAGAGCAGCTCAAGATTTGACTTCACTGTAAGATGATGTATCTTCAAATGGCTAGTCCATGCCCAGACACATTTACTGGAGATTCGTTCTTACCCCATTTCCCCCCCACCTGTTTGTATATCTGAAATTCCTTCCAGGTGTCTGAGTTGGTTTCTGGGCTTTCTCTTCTGTTACTGTGTAAGCCCCTGGTCTCAGAAATCCCTGTTTCAAGTGATAATTGGACAATTGTGCAAGATGTCTGCAAGGATACTCACATCAGCATATTTAAATAAGGATATCTAATCATGGGCTTTTTAATTTAAATCATAAAGTTAAATTGTATCAACCATATACATGTATATATATTCGGCTGGAAAGATGGTCACATCATGTTAAATTGGGGTGTAGGCAACTAATTGTAGATTTATTATTCATCTTTTATTGTAAACTCTGCTCATGTTATACATATTACACACACACATTGGTGAGTATCTTTCACTATCCGAATTTATTTGGTTTCTAAAATCCAGTAGTGAAAGTGTGCATAGTGAGTTCTGATAATTAGATACCTGTGATCAAGTGCATCTGGTTCTTGATTTTTGGAAAGTGAGTTGAGAGAATTTGGTTAGGAGAAGAGATACCAGTACCACCTCCAAATATGTGTTAAAGCTGATTTTTTTTTTCAACTGTAGCAGCAAGAGTGAGGGAAGCCTCTGTTTGCACAGGGAAAGCACAGAAGGTCCAATGCCAAGCAATCTCACCTCCATGGAGAGATTGCAGGGCTGTCATCTGGTTTCTAATGTTTGAACAATGAACATGTGTGGAAACTTTTTGTTTTGTTTTTTGTTTTCTTTTTGAGTTGCAGTCTCACTCCGTCACCCAGGCTGGAGTGCAGTGGCACAGTCACGGCCACCCCGGTGTCAACCTGCTGGGCTCAGGTGATCCTTCCACCTCAGCCTTCTAAGTAGCCCGAACTACAGGCGTGTGCTACCACACCCGGCTAATTTTTTGCATTATTGTGGAGATGAGGTCTCACCAAGTTTCCCAGGCTGTTCTCAAACTCATGGGCTCACAGGCAATCCTCTAACTCATGGGCTCAGGCAATCCTCTCACCTCAGCCTCCCAAAATGCTGAGATTACAGGTGTGAGCCACTGCACCTGGCAGCTATGGAAACTTATAACAACTGGTTGTTTCGATAGGAACTTGTGTGTCCTTCTTAGGATGCCCGCTGTGAGATCCTACACAGCTGAAACTGCAGGATGATGCAAACTTCTGAAACTTGAACTTATTTACTTTATAGGAAACATAATACGTCAATTAGGTCAAACGTAGTTGTTCAAAGTGGAAGCCATGTATTTCACTGCTAACTTAGGTACATGGCCTTGCTAAGGCATTTCAGGAATTAGAAGTGGGTGGGGTGGCTGAGTTTGGTGGTTCAGCCAGTATCCCAGCACTTTGGGAGTCCAAGGTGAATGGATTGCCTGAGCCTGTGGGTTGGAGACCAGCCTGGGCAACTTGGTGAGACCTTATGTCTACGATATATCAAAAATGAGCTGGGCATGGTAGTGCACACATGTAGTTCTGGCTACTTAGAAGGCTTTGGCGGAAAGATGCTAAGAGTCCAGCATGTCGACACTGGAGTGGCTGTGAGTGTGTCACAGCACCCCAGCCTGGGCGACGGAGGGAGAATCCAATCCAAAAAAAAAAGTGAGTGGAGAGAGCCAGGTGTGGTTATGCACACCTGTAGTCCTAGATATTTGGAAGGCTAAGATGTAAGGAACCCAGAAGTTTCAGGCTGCCATGACTGTAATTGTGCCACTGCACTCCAACCTGTGAGACCCTCATCTCAGAAAAAAGAAGGGTAGGTGACGAGAATCCACATTAATTAAGGTGAAGTGTGTATGAAGTAATGAATGGAATGCACGTGAGAGGGGCAGTCTTGGTGAAAGATCTAAGTAAGAGAAGCAGACACTCCGGTTGGTCCAGGCAGACAGGTTCCAAAGGGTTTTTCCTCTAGATAACAATGGGGGCAACCGGAGAGGAGGGTGGGATTCACCTGATTCACCTGCCAGGTGCCCCCACTCTGGAAAGCTCTGCTACGCACTGTATTGTTCTGGCATGACAGTCGAAGAGAATCTCATGACAAAGGAAGTCTGGACTCTCAGGACTTCACTGTCTCCCAGGTGGATTTAGGGTTGGAGTGAGACAGACACCATGAGGACATGGCCACAAAGTTGGCTGAATTTCTCCCTCTCCTCCCTTTCCCTTCCTCTTCCTCTCCTCTTCCTCTCTCTCCTCCCTCTCTTCCTCCCTCTCTGTCTCTTCCTGCCTCTCTGTCTCTTCTTCCCTCTCCCTTTCCCACTCCCCTCTCTCCCTAATTTTTTAAGAGACAGAATCTCACTCTCTTGCCCAGGCTGGAGTGCAGTGGTGCAATCATGGCTCACTGCAGCCTTGAACTCCTGGGCTCAAGAGATCCTTTTGCCTCAGCCTCCTAAGCAGCTGGAACTACAAGCACATGCCACTGTGCTCCACTAGAATTTTTTTTCTTGTGTTGGGTATGATTTGAATAACAATGTGTGAGAAAGCCTGAGCAAAACTGGATAGGTTTTGAGGTTTTTGTTTTTGAGGCTGGGTCTCTGTCGCCCAGGCTGGAGGGCAGTGGCACAAACACAGCTCACCACAACCTTGACCTCCTGGGCTCAGATGATCCTTCTGCCTCAGCCTACTGAGTAGCTGGAACCACAAGCATACACCACCACACCCGACTAATTTTTTAGTTTTTTTGTAGCGATATGCTCTCGCTATGTTGCCCAGGCTGCTTTTGAACTCCTGGGCTCAAGCAATCCTCCTGCCTCGGGCTCCCAAAGTGCTGGGATTACAGGTGTGAGCCACTGCACCTGACAGAAGTTTTGAGGCATTTTTGTATGGTTGTTTTGGACAGTTACAGACTTGCCGGGCCCCAACCCCAGACATTCTGCATGGCTGGGTGGTGCGTGGTACATCACATTTCTAACAAGTTCCCAGATGATATTGTTGGTTGGGGGACACACTTTGAGACCCAGTGGAATAATCTTATCAAATAACATTTTAGTAAGAAGAACCTTATAGATGAAAGACGACAAATTAAGTCAAGAATGTGTTTGTAGTTCTGTTCATCAACTGTATCATACAAGACCTTTTGCAAGGTGCTCAGGACACAAGGACGGGTGATAAGGCCCCACAAAGCCTACAGTTACGCCATATACACTGAAAGATAAGCACGATGCAGTTGGTAACAATACAACCAAAACATGTGTAAATGCAGTCCAGCAGTATAGAGGACATGATTAAGACATCTCTCAACATGTGTCTCCCTGCCCAGTGAAAAGCAGTCTTGACTTGCAGTGAGAAAGTATGCTCATAAGGTGTAGAGGCTTGGGTTTCCTGCCAGATTCCTTGATTTTAAAATCCAGCACATGTTTGGGAGCTGTGATGTGAGATTTCCCTTCTGGCTGGAAGGTTTGGTGCTAAGCCACCAGCAGTTCATTAGGTATAAAAATTCCATAGCTTAGCTTCGAGTTTACCAGGATATGAGAATGACATTATGGGCTTCTAAGAGAATGTATGTTTCAGAGAAATTGGGGTCATATAAAAGGAGGGGCATGGTAAGTGAAAAGGTTAAGATGCTGTGCTTGCATCCTTAGAGGTTACCCTCTGTGCCGCTTTTTTTGTTGTTGTTTGTTTTTGTTCTGTTATTCTGGCTGGAGTGCAGTGGCTCATTCATGGCTCACCGCAGCCTTGAACTCCTGGGCTCAGGTGATCCTTCCGCCTCAGACTCTGAGTGGCTGGGACTGCAGGCCTCTGTGCCTGGCTAATTTTTTATTTTTTATTATGTTGAGATGTAGTCTGACCATGTTGCCCACATTGGTCTCAAACTCCCAAGTTCAAGTAATCCTACTGCCTCGGCCTCTCAAAGTACTGGGATTACAGGAGTGAGTCACCACACCTAGCCAACTCAATCTTTTGAAATAGTGGTCATTGAACTTAAATTGCAGAGTTATCACTGGTTGGCTTATTAGAACATATCTCTGGCTAAGCTTTGTCACCAAAGATTTTGCATGAATTTGCTGTCCTAAAAAGTTCATCGGTGATGCCGGAAGTCCACACATAGAGACCCAGTGATCTGTAGATTTTATAAAACAGGCACAAGTGGCTTGATGATGGCATTAGCAAGAAGAGGTGGGGTTATGAGATGGATTAGGCCAGTAGGGGCTGACCATTGGTGAGGGGAGATGGGGTTGGGGAGAAGTCAAAAAAGGATGGTGGTAGCACATTTTAGGAAAGCAGTCCTGTCTGGTGTTGTCCTGATTTGTCTGTGGTATGTGTTTGTGTGTGTGTGTGAGTGTGACTGCAGCCCCATCACAATTGGTGTATTCCTGTCCCCGGGATATCTCTAGCCCTCCTGACTTCTCCCAACTTGCCGTCTCTACAGCCAGTGCCTCTACCCTCTCGTAGCTGCTCTGGGGTTTCTCCTACCCCCTTGGGCCCTCCCTGAGCTGGAGGTTGATCAACACCAAATCCCTCTGCCCCCTGGGGTGAACACAGGGGCAAGGCTCTAGACCTGGCTTCGAATCCTAGAAGCTCTTAAATTTTCTTGATGGAACTTTACAAAAGTTTAGCTTACATGGATTGGAAAATATGAATGAGTTTCCATTTATAGACACAATTCTGAATTCTAAAACTTAGGATACTTTAATTTTCTTTCTTTATATACCGCCAAAAGACAAATAGCAGCAGTCTAGAAATTTGTTGTTGTTGTTCTATCTGCTAAGTACATTTAACTTTAGCAGTTCATGAGGGCATACAAAATGTGTTTATTTAGGGGGAAACTGGAAAATCAAGTCTTTTTTAGCAGAATTGTGTGAAAAGACAGGGAACATTTAATCACCAAGATATTAATAAAAAATTAAGTCAGATGCCTGAAGTTGCCACAATTTCTAATAACTCAGGATGACTTGCACTTTAAAAAAAATATTCTGATCAAAAATTTATTCCATTCCTGACTGCCACAAGAAATCACCTGGGACACTCAAGACTCTGCTTTCCTCGAGATTGCAAACAGGTTTTTGGTAAAATAGCTAATTTGTTTGCAGCTGTTTTAGTGTGCACTTTCATATATGGGGTCTTGAATGTTACGGGAAAGGAGTTGAATAGTGCAATTTTTAATTTTTTAATTTTATATCTTAATAGTTATGAACCTGAACTGTTTCCTGGCCTTGTTTATAGGATGGTAAAACCACGGATTCTGTTGCGCATCTTTGCATCTGGGAAAGTAGTGCTGACAGGTAAGTGCTGATATCAGACTCAATAGCTGTGCATCTGGGTTACCTTTCCTTTTAAAGAGCCTTGTTTGCCATTAGAAAGTATTTCTTGCTCTTCTAGAATACCGAGAAAGCTGAAAAGTAGAAGGAATATCGCATCACCCATAGGTCCAACTCCCAAGAACCATGACCCTTTTCATGTTTCTAGGTCATTTTGGAGTATATGACACCTTGACATCTTGCCTTTTTATTGTTTTATTTTATTTTGTGTTGGAGTCTCAGTCTGTTGCCCAGGCTGGAGTGCAATGGCACACTACGGTCACCCCAGCCTCGACCAGCAGGGCTCCTGTGATCCTTCTGCCTGAGCCTTAGAAGTAGCTGGAACTACAGGCATGCGCAACCAGACCTGGCTAATTTTTTGATTTATTGTAGAGATGGGGTCTCGCCGGATTGCCCAGGCTGATCTCCAACCTATGGGCTCAGGCAGTCCTCTCGCTTGCACCTCCCAAAGTGCTGGGATTATAGGCGTGAGCCACCGCACATGGCCCGAGAAACACAATTTTAAATACCACTCTTGTAATGGTATGATAGCTGTGATTTTCTTTGAAATAAATTTAGTGGGAGTTGGGAATAGGAACAAGATAGAGATAGAACTGGGCAGTGCGTTAGGTTCCTAGGACTGCTATAGCAAAGTACCACAAACCGGGTGGCTCAGAACAACAGAAATGTCCTGTCTCTGGAGACCATAAGTTCTGGAGGATAGAAATCCTAAGTCGAGGTGCTGGCAGGGGCATGTTCCCCCTCAA
>CAUYQG010157860.1:0-25474 GCA_963574415.1 Tarsius wallacei | reverse complement strand
AAACATTTTATGGTAAGGGAAGACAGAGGAAACACAAATATAATACTACATGTATACAATATGTAAACTTCTATATGAACATACAAATATAATAATAACAAAATAAGGAAGACAATTACATTCCTCTTTTTTTTTTTTTTTTTTGTTTGGGTCTCACTCTGTCACCCAGGCTAGAGTACAGTGGCACAATCACAGCTCACAGCCTCAACCCACATGCTTTCACGCCGGGCTAAATTTTTTTTTTTTTGTAGAGATAAGTTCTTGCTATGTTGCCTAGGCTGGTCTCAAGCTTCTGGGCTCAAGCAATCCTCCTGCATTGGCTTCCCAAAGTGCTGAGATTACAGGTATGAGCTACCACGCCCAGCTACATTCCTCATTTCTGAAACTGGTCATGTGTTTGTAGTTGATATTTATAACCACCTTTTTTCACTTCTTCCATTTATAACTACTTTCTTCTACTATCTCTCCCATATTTCTTTTGTCCTCAACAAGCCCCCCCACCCCTCCAGTCAGTGGTGGCTCTTTATCTTGTAGGGTGACCCAAACTTTCATTCCTGGAGGGTCTGGGTCGTTAGCAGTTCTGCCTGGATCGGGCTGTTATAGTTTTCCTTTGACTTTAATAAAAAGCATGGTGGCACTATGAGACATCCTAAGGGATCTCCTGTATCCTAGACATCCCTTTCCTCATCCCCATGGTGTAGTGGCAGCCTGATTTCCTATTGATGATCAGGGTCAATCACCCCAGCCAGTAGAGTAACTGCCTTCTTTGTCTGTTGATTCAGAGGAATAAGGAGCCCCAAGTATCCACGTGGCGGCCTTAGCTTCCAGGTCAGTGGAATCATTGTTGTGTTTTCTGGTGGAAACATCCTTCCCTGTCGTGGACTGAATTGTGTCCCTCTAATTCATGTCCATCTGGAACCTCAAAACATGACCTTATTTGGAAATGGGGTCTTTGCAGATATAAATCCAGTGACGGGTGTCCTTATTAAGAAGGCCATGTGGAGAACCAGAGACACAGAAACAGAGGGAAGAAGGCCGTGCAAAGATGGAGGCAGAAACTGAAGGGATGTAGTCACAGGCCAGGAGCATCGAGGACTGCCAGCTGTCACCAGAAGCTGGGAGGAAGGCACAGGACAGATGCCCCCACAAAGCCCTCAGAAGGAAGTAGTCCTGCTGACACCTTGGCTGCAGACTGCCAGCCTTCAGAATTGTGAGAGAATAAATCTCCATTGTTTCAAGCCTCCCAGACTGTGGTAATTCTATGGCAGGTTAGAGAACTAATGTACTCCATCATAAACCTAGACCTCTAGGCCAGCAGAGCATGGGGTTGTGGAGAAGGGAGGAAAATCTGCTTGTGGTCACTAGGGGTGATAGTGAGGGACACCACTCCCATTTCCAGGCCTTAGTTCCTGGCTACTGGAGGGAACACCATCTACTGATGCTGATTTGGGACAGGAACAGTCTCTAAAGGCATCGTCCCAGCCCTAAGATACTGCCACTTGGCTGGCACCGTGACTGAGTCTTCAAAAGTCCATTCCACTGTTCTGGCAAGCCAGCTGCTTCAGGAGATGGGTCTATTTGCTTCTGCGGCCTCCATGACACATTATCCCAAACTGGGTGGCTTGAAACAACACACATTTACTTTCCCACAGTCCTGGGGGCTAGACATTGAAATCAAGGTGTCGGGCAGAGCCATGCTCCCTCTGAAGGCTCTAGGGAAGAGTCTTCTTGCCTCTTCTGCTTTTCGATGGTCACTGACCATGGTGGCACTGCTTGGCTTGTGGCCGCAGAACCCTAATCTCCCCTCTGTTTATGTCTGTGTCCACATTTCCCTCTTCTTACCGGGTCATTTAGTGTGATCTCATCTTAACTGGATTGTATCTGTTAACACCCTATTTCTAAATAAAGTCATATTCACAGGTTCTGGGTGGACATGCCTTTTGGGGGGATTATGATGAGACAGTGGAGTCCATGGCCATGAACTCATTTGCTGTAAAGTGAGTCCCTCAATCAGAAGCAACGCCTTGTGGAATACTACGATGGTGGACAAACATTCTGTGAAGTCCACAGATGACAGCTTTGACAGAGACACTGCATGCAAGGAGGACACATTGACATCTGGAGCAAGTGTCTATTCCAGTCAGAGAAAGAGCTGCCCTCTCCATGGTGGAAGCAGCCATGCATGGTACCTGCTGCCAGTAGCTGGCTGATCGCCCGAGGAATGGTGCCATGTCAGGGACTCAGTGCCAGTCTCTTCTGCTGCTGGCAGAGTGGGCACTCAGCAGTGGCTGTAGCCAGCTCACTCTTGGTGAGTGGAAGTCCCTGCTAGTATGGCCACTTTGTCCATGAGCCCATTGGGTGATGACAGAGGTGGCTGGGGAAAGAGGCTGAGTGATGTCCACAGAGCAGGCTGTCCTGTCCACTTGAGTATTAAATCCCCCTCTGCTGAGGTCATGCTTTAGTGAGCATTCATATGGGGCATAAATATCTCCATGTGCTTTGCCTTTTCCGAGAGGTCTATTTACATGCCACCTCCTGAGACCTCTTGTCACCAATTTTCCAGTCCTGTTCCTTCCAAGTCCCTGACCATCCAACCACCTCTGGCTGCAGAGAGTGTTGCCCACAGGATGATCTCCCTTCCCCCACTGTCCTTCAGGGTTGTCCCAGAGAGAAGCTGTGGTGTGCAGCTGTCCACCTTGCTGTGGTGCCTGCATATTGTGAAGAAGCACCGTGAGTCAGGCCTGAGTCTTTCAGTCGACAGAACTACCCATGAGGCCAAAGGTGCAGGTCGGGGGAGAGAGGGCAGGGTAGCAAGGGTGAGGCCACAGTCATTTGGGTCACTTCTTCATGTAACTTACTTGTGCCTTCAGGGACTGTTTGGGCCCAATCCTGTATATTTCACTTCCATGTGATGATGGGTGTGACTGCACATGCCCAACTTTATGGCTTGGTGGGTCTGACAACACCCAGTTCGTAATAGGCAGTTCAGGTCACAGTAACTTGGTGGCCCATGGTTAAGGGTTCAGTCTATTAAGGGGTAATTACGAGCCAAAAGATTTTTCTAAAAAAGAGAGCAGTTATCTGCAGATGATGATGGCAAGGTTTTGCTAAAAAAATCCAAGGTCTGTGCTGTGATCCACATACGGGGGCCTGCCACAGGCTCTAGGCAGCATCCCTATCTGCCACAGACACTTCAAGCATCATGGAATCTTCTGTAATGGTGGCCCAAGGGGCAGAGGCAGAGCCTTCTCCTGCTTCAGGGCTCACACGAGACTGAGCAGCTTCTCAGCCTTGGCAAGTGGGTCAGAGAGCACATCCTAACAAAGGCTAGCTGCCTTCAAAATCTAAAGGGCCAACTAGATGTTTGTTTCTTTTGGTGTGTAGGAGGGGCCAGATACAATAATTTATCCTTCACCTTAGAGGATGGATACCTTGACATGCCCTAAGCCAGTGCACCTCTAGAAATTTCACTGAAGTGGAAGGGTCTTGAATTTGCTAGATTTATTTCCCACCCTTTGATGTGCAAACATCCTACAAACATCCAGGAGCGTAGTATTACTCTCGACTTACTATTTTTCTAGTTAGTGGCGGTGCTAGTGACTTCCAGCTGGCTTTTTGCACCATAATAGTCTCCACTCCACAGCCACAGGTCAGGTGACCAACGTGAGGATCCTGCCGGCTGCTGAGTATATCCATCCTAAGCATTCTGAAGTGGGGACATAACCATAGGATGGACTCGGGGACCCACTGGACCCACTGTGAGGTAGACCTGAGCTAAGAAGACTCCATTGATCACCTGACCCATAAGGTCTGGGGGCCCATAAGGTCATGGGTTACCTGCTTATCTGCTTAGGAGAATCCCAAACACACCTTTTACTACACGGGGGCCACAGTGATGTTTTGGGATTCATGAATTGGTGACAGTGTAGAACCAGTGCCCAGGATTCTGCAAAAATCTGATAATTCCCTTTTCCTCTATGCAGTCACCCTGGTGAAAAGCTGTAGGAACTTGGAGGAGGAAGACTAGGAGAAAGATAAACAGTGTACATATTAGACCATGTAGCAAGGTCAGGGGACCTGGCTTTCCTTTCATTCAGGGGTTCTAGGTCTGTCAATTGGCTCAGGTCTGGGAGTTGAAGGGCCATGACTCTGTTTTTATGATTCACGACCTAGAACTTTTCTGTTTATACAGATCAGGCAAGAACTTGGTAGATTGTCCATTTATTTCTTTCCTGGGGACACCATAATCAGCTAGCCAATGCCACATGTGTCTGCAAGTCAGACTATTCTGATTGCTCCTTGAACTGAACTGACCATTACGATAACCATTCCCACCTTGTCAAGGTTATTAAGTGCTGTGCCGTGGCTCCTACCACACCAGGAATCAACGATCCCCATTGCATGTAAGGTTCCCAATTCAGCAGCCAGAGTTCCCACTGTGATTTCTGACCTATAGGGAAGAGGAACCACAGAACTCTCTAAGGATGCTGGACTCCCTTCACAAACTTCCTTCTCACCGTCTAGTAAAAGGTGTGTTTGGGATTCTCCCAAGCAGATAAGCAGGTAACATATGATAAATTCCCTCTAACATTCCAATCCTGAGTCTTTGGGTCCTTCCCTCTGCAGTGGACTGACTAGTTCTGGAATTTCATCTTCATTTAGTGTAGGCCACCTTTTGGTCCACGTTTCAGTCAACTAGCCAGCCAAACTGAGAGACCCCTTTCTAAGCCCTCGTGCTAAAAGCACTGAATTGAGAATCTCTGCTTAGTGGGCCCCGTATCGATAAGTTCAGCTTGGCGACAGTAACCAAAACAGCACAAAAAATAGATACATAGACCAGTGGAACAGGACAGAGAACCTGGAAACAAAATCACAGACCTACAACCAACTCATCTTTGACAAAGCTGACAAAAACAAACACCAGGGAAAAGACACCCTATTCAGCAAGTGGTGCTGGGAAAACTGGCTGACCACATGCAGAAGAATGAAACTGGAAGGACCCTTACCTATTGCTGTATACAACAATTAACTCAAAATGGATCAAGGACTTAAAGGTAAAACCTCAAACAAGAAAAATCCTAGAAGAAAGCCTAGAGAACACTCTCCTGGACATCGGCCTAGGCAATGAATTCATGACCAAGTCCACAAACTTTTAAAAAGTTAAAATGGACAGGAGGGACCTTACCAAGCTAAAATGCTTCTACATAGCAAAAGAAAGCATAGACAAAATAAAGAGATAACTCACAGAATGAAAGAACATATTTGCAGACTATACATCCAACAAAGGCCTAATATCCAGAATCTATAAGGAGCTAAAATGAATCGACAGAAAAAACAACAACAACCCACAAATAACTCCATTAAACAGTGGGCAAAGGACAGGAACAGACACTTCTCAAAGGAAGACATACAAGCAGCCAACAAACATGAAAAAAAGCTCAGCCACACTTCATCAGAGAAACACAAGTCAAAACTACAATGAGATACCATCTCACACTGGTCAGGATGACTATTATTAAAAAGTCAAAGAAAAAAAAGAGGTTAGTGAGGTTATGAAGAAAAGGGAACATTCATACATAGTTGGTGGAAATGTAAGCTAGTTCAGCACCTGTGGGAAAGGAGTTGGGAGATTTCGCAGAGAACTAAAAATAGTAAAAATGGTAAATCTACCATTAACCCAGCAATCTCACTACCCAAAGGAGCATACATCATCCTACCAAAAAGACACCTGCTCTCATATGTTTATCGCAGCACTATTCACAATAGCAAAAACATGGAACTAACCTAGGTGCTCCTCAATGGTGACTGGATGAAGAAAATATGGTATATATATACCATGGACTACTACTGCACAGCCAAAAAAAAGAATGAAATGTTCTTTGCAGCAACACAGTTGCAGCTGGAGGCCACTAGTCTAAGAAAATTAACACAGAAACAGAAAACTGAATACTACATACCCTAACTCATAAGTGGGTCTCAGCACTGGGCCCAGCCAGGTGCAGGATGGGGACATCAGACACCAGGCACTGCTGAAAGAGGGAGTGGGAATAAGGAATGCAAAATCACCCACTAGGTACCGCATTCACCACTGGGGCCAGGGAGGACGGGCTCTCATGGACCCAAACCTCACCTTCTCCAAATATCTGTGTAACAAATCTTCACATAATTCTAAAATTAAAGAAAAAGAAAGTTCAGTTCGATCTAACTCTGTTTCCTCCATAATCTTCCCATGCCCTTCATAGCCATTCCTTCACATAGCCTCTGGATTCTGTCTGTATAAATAGGAAAAGTCATGCAGCTCTTTCAGAACGTAGCACACCTCTTCATGGATCACGCTTTGTACCTCGTTCTTTGGGGTCTCCAGGGACTTGAGTCTAACTAGAGCTCTAGAAAAGAGGGGTGGGCGTGAATCCTAAGAATTAGAAATGTCTCGCAAGGCAACTACCTCAGGGAGGCCAATGAAAGTTTCTTCGGATAGAGTTAACTTCCTCAGAAAGGGGTGGATGGGCCGTTTCTACTGGCAAAGAAGACGACAGAATTTAGGGGTTCAGTGTCCTCAGTTTCATTGCGATCTCTCATAAGTTCCCATCCACAATAGTCAGGCCACCTCTCTTCAATGCCTCAGTTTAACTGATGGCCCCTGTGTGGTTGGGAATTCAATTTGTGTCATAATTCGGCCTCAGGCAAAATGAGACTTCAGGCTAGTTTCCAGGAATATCAGCCCTGACAGTTACAGGAGATGAAGGGTTCTTTCAGGAAAGCCATAGTCGTACTTTTGGGTTATTCATGCAGACCTTGAGCTGGGAGTTTACAGCCCTGGGCTCATCCTTTTCTTTCACCACTTTGTCCAGCGCGGTTAGGAGCAACCAGCCAATTTTACGCTCCTGGGTTTGACTAAATTGCTCTAAGGGTGGGGGTGTGTGTGTGTGTGTCGGGGGACGTAGTCAAGAAACAAGCTGGTTCATGCACAAACGGCCTCTCACGTTCTATGGTGTTTCTCCCAGTTATGACAGGGATAACCGTGGCCTTCAGTGCTCTGCATGGTCACACCTTGTCCTTCCTTTCTCCAGCCTCAATTTCCCAACTCTGCCCTTCATACTCCATGTGACATTCTCAAAAAACAATTGTTGAATGAGTGAATGCAATAGGAAAGGTCCACAGCCTGACAGTATTTCTAGTCTCAAGTCTACCCTATGGGTCTGTGACCTTAAACAAGTCACTCACTTCCATGAGGACACCTAGATCACAGGATTCGCTTATAAGACAGACTATGTACATCCGAGTACTTTGAGAAGCTGAGAGTTCTTCAGGTAACTTGGAGCCTCTCCCTTGTCAGTCAGACTATCAACGGGCATGGCTTCTCAGCTCCCTCCCGGATGTGTCAAGAATATCCCCCTCTATTGCTTATTTTGTAAAATGCCACTTCAAACAGTATCTGTTTGCTGCTTAGAATGTTAAAGGAGGTGCTGGTCAAGTAATAACACAACTGTATTTCCCGAATGTAGCCCACCCACAGCCCCACGACTTCCTGGGAAGGGAGGCTGCAGGCCACAAGCCCCAGGCCCCGAGTGTCAGGCCCACCAGCATGTACAAGACCCCGCTGGCCTGCAGTGAAGCATCCTGGGAACCCAGATCCACTCGCGGTTTCCAAAACTTACCTAACCACGAAGTTCATTTGTTGGAGAGTTTCTTCTACAGGAGTCAAAAAAACCACACCTTCAAAAACGTGAACTTAAAAAGCTGCTACGGGGTGGGTTCGGTGGCTCAGCCTGTAATCCCAGCGCTTTGGGAGACTGAGGCGAGTGGATTGCCTGAGCCTGTTGGTTTGAGACCGGCCCGGGCAACTTGGTGAGACCTTGTCTTTACAATAAGCCAAAGATTAGCCGGGAGTGGTAGCGTGCACCTATAGTTCCGGTTACTTGGAAGGCTGAGGCAGAAGGATTGCTTGAGTCCAGCAGGTCAATGCTGGGGTGGCTGTGAGCATGCGTGCCACTGCACTCCAGCCTGGGCAACAGAGACTACAACTCAAAAAAAAAAAAGCTGCTATGAGCAGCACTGAAATTTGGGCTTTTGTTTTTCAGTTATTTAATTGCTACTTAATAATGAAGACCCAACCGGTAATCTCCTAGGTATTCAGAGCGGCATGTTGCACATGATCACGCTATGTTATGGAGGCACTGACATTTCTCTGCCATGTCCCACCTGCCATCTTAGGCCCTAACTGTTGAAGTTCCCATGTTCGCTCCAGTGGGACTGAGCCAATCTGGACCCTGGTCAGCTCTGCTCAGAGGTACCTTCTTGGCACTATTTATTTTGGGCCTGTGGCATGCAGAGTTTAACCCATCACCTGACACCACAGGGGCATGGCCCTGATCCTTTAGGAACAGGAGGTGGACACCACCAGCTCCTTGAGCCTCATGCCCCTTGCCCAGTGGTGATGGCCTTACCTTGGCTTTTCCACCCAAGACTTAATTCCCAAGCATGCCCAGAATCCAACTGTTCTGCAGGAGGGGCACATCCCACGGCTGAGCTTTCGCTTGTGCTGTGATCCTTCTCTTCAGTTCTAAAGACATGAAGAACTCCAGTCTCAAGTCATTTCTTCCTTCAAGCAAATATCACCTTCACCATTTGTCAATAACCACTGCCTTCCAATAGTTTGGAAGAGTCATGTTGTTATCTGAAACTTTTGCCACTTAACTCCTCACATAATGACTAGTTGGCTTTGAAAGCATAACTATGCGTAAAACACCTTTTACCTACACAACATCTTGCTATGAATTGCTGAGTGGATATTTCTTTTGTAAACAATGTTGCCAGCAGGATTAAATTAAATGATCACAATCATGATCCAAAAGGCTGATTTACTTGACCAAAGAACACTGACCAGGTCTTGAGCATTTTACCTAGAACATTACTCATGTAAAAATACACAGAACTTTGAAGATCAGTCTCAAAATTAGTACTTAAAAAAACAATTAAAAGCACAAAAATAAGCTCAGCTTACAAAAGCATAGCATTTGAGCAGGATGGATGTTTCTTAATGCCACTGACTTTAAACTTGGGGACTTTAATGGGTTCCTACATAAGCCAGTACTATTTAAATCAATAACAGGGGGCAGACAGGTATATTTTTAGCAAATTAAAACTTTCAAACCAGCGCAGGCGCATGTACCTAGAGTCCCAGGTATTCAGGAGGCTGAAGCAGGAGAAATGATTGAGCCTAGGAGTTTGGGGCTATAGTGCCCTGTGAATGTTTGTGAATAGCCATTATGTCCTAGGTTGAGCAACACAGTGAGAGATGCCATCTCAAAACAACAACATCACCAAAACCTTTCATGACTTTAGCTTATTCTTCACTGGCATGATGTCCTTTTATAAAAAGCAGCATTCAGGTTACTTAAAAATCAGCAACTCAACCACTGACCATCTAGAGACAGTGAACACAGAGCAAACTGCTAGGATGACAGGAGTCTCTGCCAGGGTCATTCATAGGAAAACTTTATTGAATGGAAAACCCAGCAAAGGTCTGTACCTCTGCAAAGCTCCCCTTGGTTTAAAGTAAAGCACTGCATTTTAAAAAGCAATTATACATAAGTCTTTCCTAGAAAAGTCCTGCTAAAACATGTCTAGCAATTTTGTTGATTATATAAAGTAGTACACTTAGTGTAATTTAAACATTCCAACAGGAATCAAATCGTACAGCAGAACCATTTCTGCATCTATGACGTCTATGTACAAACACACATGCAAACACGCACATCTAGAAAAGTTCCTCAAGCATAAACATGCGACATCTAATGCCTTCTACTTACAATGCTTATTAAACTACATACAGTATATAGTAAAGCTCTTCAGAATAGAGACTTGAGAAGCCTTGGGCATTTTATGTTCATCAATTTGTATCATGGCTTCATGCCTTTCTGCTTTTGTTGATTACAAAAGCAAATTATCATCCTTGTTGGTTTTTTTAATAAGTCTGTCACTGCCATGTCCAGGTGAGGAAGTCTAGCTGGAGTCAGATGATCCAGTCCACTCCTGTCAAAGCCTCCCACAGCTAGAGCATAAACGCCATCAGTTTGCGATGGCTGGAGGACCTTCTGGAAGAAGAGAGGCAAAGAAAGTCTTGAAGACAAGCCATGCTGTGCTCACAAATGAAGGGCTGGTCTGCTCGTCCTCTAGTACATCCCTGTCTGGAGGGAGGTGGTTGGGGTCTTCGATTTCAGGGTCAGTGCCTTCCTACAAGTAACAAAACACAGTGAGAAAACACTTAGGGTTGTGATGAACACCAAATAATGCTGGAAAGGGGCAGGGTACATCCCTGGGTCCTTGCCCCACAGATGCAACAGCCAGGTACCAGGCCCCCAGGAATGACATCCCAGGCTGAATGGGGCTCTTTCTCAGGTTGCCACAGCACAACTGTACTGATGACATTTCTGTAGTTTTGAATACTCCCAGCAGCAAACTTAAGAGCAAATGAAACAACTAGATCTTCAACTATTATTAAAGTGGTAATTAAATTAACCACTTCATACCAGTTCTCATAGTGTAGCACATTGTTACAGACCACGGAACACTCAAAATAGTGGGGTTAAAAAAACATTATTTACATAAGCAAAAATGCAAATTACCACATAACAAAAGTACCTGCTGGATTTCATGCACATTCAATGTTTTAAAAATAGCTGCTGCTCTGAATAGCTTTGAAAAAAGCCAAGAAATCTTTAGCCCAATACCGTGCAACGGTAAACCACAAGGAGGGAAATCTGAAGGTTAAAGATTTGAGAGCCTGGCATATTGTGTCAAGCCCACCTGGGTTCCATACCTGTAAGTTATTGTTGGGGTCCTGATTGACAGCGTCAGGAGGTGGACCATCATTTGGGAAATTCTGAACCGGCCTCTGTCTAAACGGAAACCACCCAACGTGATGCCTTCAAAGGAAGCACATAAAAGTCCATGTTGGCTAACATCACAGCGAGACATACCGAAGCATCTAAGGCTCCTCTCCTCTAATCACAGCAGCACCCTGATCAGCTCACGGCACGACCCATTTGCAGAGACCTTCTATCACCCTCTGCCTGCTCATTGGCCTGTGAGTTCCTTGAAGGCAGGGACTGTGTTTTATCCATCATAGTACATCCAGCAACCTAAGTAGCACCTGGGACATAGTATGTGCTCAGTAAATGCTTATTTATATGAACTAAACCTTACACTTGAAAATCTGAATGGGCGAGGGGGGAAATACATACATACACAAAGCTGTAGTTATATGTAATATGTGGCATAATGATAATAATCTAAATTTGGTCACTTAAATACATGAGTCTAGAGACTCTAGAAAAAACTGACTAAAAGTTTTATTTGGAGAGTCCAATTAAATCCAAGTCTTGAAGCAAATACAACTAAATGTTAACAATTATTAATTGTGGCTATATGAGTGTTTGTTGTATCTCAACTATTTCCCTATTTAAAAAAAAAAACTAAAATAAAAATCCATTTTTACTATAAAGGAAAAATTCCTTCTTTCAGTTTCATCCATAAAGACCCATCCCTACAGGTCAGGCTTGCTCAACTTTAGCACTAGTGACAAACTGGGTCAAATTATTTACTGTGCATTGTAGAAAATTTCGCAGCACCTCTTGCTTCTACATACTAGATGTCAGCAGGACCACCTCCCCTAGTTGTGACAACCAAAAATGTCTCCAGATATTGCCAAATGTCCCCTTGGGGCAGTGGGAATGAAATCACAACTAAGGCTAAAGGTCAGGTCTATAAAGGTTCCCTGGCCCTTCTGGGCTATGCCATCAGTCAGTGCCTGACCTTTATCCTGGAAGGCAGCTGTAGTCTGATAAAGGCAACTTTGTTGTTACCCAAAACAAATACAATTTTCCTTTCCATGCCTCAGTATGGCTACATAAGGTTCATGAGCATGGAAGGTTTCTTACCTAGAGGAAAAGAGGAAAATATTCTTGTACTAACATATAATTAATGTATTCTTGGGAACATAAAACCAAGTCACGAGTTCCTGGTATTGAAAGTGCCAGAATGACATACCTGTTTAAACCCATCTCCTCTGACAATAACCAAGACTGCTCAAAAGAGAGCAAAGTCTGGACTTGGTTTGAGTCACAGTGTAGTGTAATTTGTAGTAAGGGGGAAAAAAGGGAAGAGAAACCATCTGCTTACAGGTACATAACGACGGTGGCCCCCATGACCATGAGGAATCTGCTCAAGGAGGAGTAGAAGTAGAGGATACTGAGAAAAACGGAAAACGTAGCTGCTGAGTAAGTCCAATCCAACCAATCTCGATTTATCTCATCGTCTTCTTCCACGATGGGACCACCTTGTGCATTCATCCGTAAATTTTGATTTGCTCCAGGATTAACCACTACTTGAGGAGCAGCATTCTGATTGGCTGGCTGGTTTTCAGCTGGAAACTGGTTATGAATAGGGGCTGGAGCAGGTGCAGAGACCACAGGTATCTCTTGTGCACTTGGTGACGGAACAAAAGCTCCTGATGCAGCAGTGGCCGCTAAACTAAAATAAAAATGACAGAGGCAGATAGGGTTCAGAGCAAAGCATTGTGAAGATTATGGTTCTCACTTTCCTTATTACTCAGGAGTCTTTTACTGTTAAGAACTTTAAGTAAGTTCATACACATATTATTTTTCTTCAATTTAGTGAAGAACTTTCTTTAACTAACAGTCATATCTATAAATGCCTTCTCTGGGCCATATCTATAAATGTCTTTTCTAAGAGAAGTCACATGATAAATTTCATTTGGAATTAAACATCAAGACCACTGTAAGATTGTGTAGTAGCAAATTAAAATTTTCACAAAATTTTAAAGCAACTCAAAAAGTAATATATGCTAAATAAAGTCTAATATTAAAGTATGTATCAGATAGAAGTACCCTTGCATCAATACACAATTCAGCTAGCAGCTATTACTTGCACTCTACTTTCCACCCACAAAACCAGACAGAACAGGGCTCTCCAGAGATTGATGAAAATACATTCGTCCCTCTATTCTGAACTTTATAGGCAACATGGATGGAAAGTTCCTCAATTCCTGGGAGCCCTAGCCACCCACACCCAGGATGGCAGGAAGGACTTACTACTGCATGTAGTACTGCCGTGCATAGATCTGCTGGAACCAGGAGAGCTGTAGCCACCCGTAGGGCGTATAGCCGGAGAAACCAGGCCCCAGGCCTTGGAATGCCTGCTGGGCAGCTTCAGGCCTGTACACAGATGAAAAACAAAAATGACATGCATTTTGAGTTTAAATTAAAATCAGGAATTCAAAGAGAATTGAATGGGCTTTCTAGCAGTTACACAGGTAGATGACTGTAAGACATACCTGTGTAACAGCACAGAAAGTGCTGAATAACGGGGCCCTCCTACCATAGACCAGTTCCCATGGGAAATCAAGAGCCTTTGCCAGTGGCTTGTTTCATGAGCAGATTAAACAAGCTAAAATGTTTCAGGTTAAGTAGATCCTACTTCATTTTTCACTTGCCGAGTCTCACTACAGGTCAAAACCTACTGTTCATCCTTTAGAGAGCGCTCAAAAGCAACATTGCTCCTCTTTCCTGAAGGAAATTCCTCCCAATACCCACTTCTCCCCCATCCCTAGCTCTGAATCTATATAGTTATGTGTACACATAGCATCACTTGTGCATGTTACTGACCACTTGGTGCCCATAAATGTTGCTGGATCCCCAGCAATCTCATAGGGAAGGAGTTCTCACCCCCATCATATAGAGGGGAGCCCAAGCACAGCTCAGGGGAGGCAAGAAATTTGCACAAGGCTACTGAGCTGGTAAGCAGCAGGGCTGGATTTGAGACATGGTTTGGTTGATGCCAAATTCATGCTTCTTCAGTCACGTCACCCAGGCTTCAACTGCTCAGGGCAGGGCATGGGGAGTTGTCTTTGGCTTTGTGCACATTATGCAGTGAACTCCTTTGGCAGCACATCACAAAATTGAGATTATGATAGAACTGAAGAAAGATTAGGAGTTGGGTATGTGGTTATGTTCCGGGCTAACTCATATTAGGCAAAGTTATATGCACTGGCTGTTCAATAAGTATGTTAAATGAAATAAACAAGTTTGAATATGGTGAAGTTCAAACAGTCAAATATGGGCCTCAATTCTCAAGCTGTACAGTCAGAATAAGGGAAGCAGTTTTAAGTGTTTCTATCTAATAATTGTCTAATTTGTACACTGACAGTCTTTTAACCCAATTCCATATTGACAGTATTTCTAAATTAGTATTCCGATACAAGTAGTTCTTGGTATGATATTGTTTTTGATCATTTTTTAAAAATTACAGTGCATGGAAATGAGATGATAAAGTACTTTTTAAAGTTTTGTGAGACCTGTTAGTGATGGCATTCTAGATGTAAAAGATAACTTAAAGTTTACAGTTATATACTGAAGTATGTAGGGATGAAATAACATGTCTGGTAATTACTTTTAAATACTTCAAAAAAAGGGAGGGGGAAGCAAAAGGGACAACAAAACGAATATGGCAACAGTTTCATCATTACTGGGCCTGGGTGATGGTGCTGGGATACATCATACAGTTCCCTTTATTTTTGTATATATCTGAAGGTTTCATGCGGGGGGGGGGGGCGGGGGGGACGGGGGACTTCATTCTTCAAACACCTGGCTTTACAAAATTCAAGTATAACAACTACTAGGAAAAGAGGGACAGGGAAATTAGAGAGTTGCAGAATTTCAACTTGTAGTTAAATTATTCTTCCCAAAAGCACTTTCATAATAAGGTATTTCAAGAGCTATAAAATCCAAACGTCAGAGTGTTTAGTCAGTTCTGGCTTTTGCTCTAAAGAAGAGCTCCAATTGCTCTAAAGAAATGGCCATTTTTTCCCTGGCACCACCAACAGAGTCCTTGGCAGAGGCTTCCAAAACAGGAAAAGCCCCTTTTGTTACCCATGTGACAATAAACAAAGCACAAAGCCACTCAGCAGAGCGGCTGCACAATGCTTACAACAGCTGTTTTTTCTGCAGTCACACTAATTTCCTATCGCGAGGGCACACACCCATACGGGAGGATAAAATGCCTACATTTCGAACATGCATCACCTACTTTTTTGTGTGTGTCCCTAAAAGGCTGTGTATTAAGAAAAGTTGTAAGAGATTGTTAAAGTGAAGCCTTTATAAAGCCAACTTTTATACATTTTAAAGTTCTGATTACATATGTATAAACACGCCTTATTCTTAAATTGACACAAATGAGGCACATTCACATTGCATACACCTGGTTCTCTATTATAAAACTCACCTTGAGGTGTTCTCCCATCCGGAGGGAGAAAGGTTCCGAAGAACTTCTCTTTGCCTTAAACCATCGCCAGAGGAATCCCCAGGATACTGATTAGGACCAGTAGGTTGCTCTGTGGACTCAGCCACCTAAATATGTGCAAAATGAACACAGAACAAAGGATCTGATGCAACTGTCTGAAATTGAGCTAAAATAATTATTTCGCTGTGAATGGCTTATGTCTTCTACCCCTCCACCTCTGAACACGACAAAACTGAATAGATGCAATGTTAATGGAAAAAATACTCTGAAATTTGTTCAATATAATTTTCAATACAAAGATACCAAAAAAATTCATTTTCTCCCCTAGAGTAACTGCTGTAGTTTCACTAAAATCTTCCAATGAAGTTATCATTGGTGAGAAAGCTTGATAATGCTCTATGGTGCTAAATTTACGAATCCCTCAAATTAAATTTGACCAACAAGACTTATAAATACAACTCAGACAGCAACCTAAGGGAACTTCCTATGCTATATTTAGATATTTCATGAAATTCAGTTGTTATACAACTTTAGAGTGCATCACCATATTAGAATATTAATATTGTACATTAAAATAAACATTATGAAATGAAAAATAAATGCTTGACTATCAGACATGTAGAGCCAGGCACAGTGGTGCATGCCTGTAATCCTAGCTTTTCTGGAGGCTGAGGTAGGAGGATTGCTTGAGTCCAGGAGTTCAATACTACATAGCAGGATCTTATCTCTTCAAACAAACAAACAAACCACAAACATCTTTAGAGATCATTTGATAAAGACCATGGTGTTTCAACTAAATAATCACAATGAAAATGTACACAGGAAATATATTCACTTTTTACTCTTTTTTTTTTTGAGTTGGCATCTCATCTCACACAGTTGTCCAGGCTGTGGCACACTCATGGCCACTGCAGCATCAACATGCTGGGCTCATGAAGTGGGAGGATTGCTTGAGTACAGAAGTTCGAGATCAGCCTAAGCAACATAGTGAGAACATATCTTTAAAAAAATTAGCCAGACATGGTGGCACATGTCTGTAGTTCCAGCTACTTGGAAGGCAGAGGTGGAAGGATAGCCTGAGCACAGCAGGTCCAGGCTGTGGTGGCCGTGGGTGTGCCACTGCCCTCCAGTCTAGGCAACAGAGTGAGACTCCGACTCAAAAAAAAAAAAAAAAAGACTATACAAGTTCTCTTATGAGTCTTATCCAACTTCCTTTATTACTCCCCTGAGAATTGCTACAAATTGTCATAATCATGAAAATGCAGACATACCCTTGCACTGATTTCTGGCACTTTTGAAGGACTTTTCACGTTGCAAACCAGATGCAAAACATGCCGTTTTTCCTGCTGAAAGTAAAAAGGAGGTACTTAGGAATCTGAACTCAATGGCGTTGAGTGCTTAAAAACATTCGAAAGTTAATGTGTAAGTGATGTACCTTTGGAAGCAAGTCCCTGAGACACTGCTGGTCCAACAACAGCTTCCCAGAGTAAATTAACCTCTGGTCCTCTGGACGCTGACCATGGAAAGAAAGTAACACAGGTCAGCATTAGCTCCCACAAGCTACCAAACTGTTTTTCTCACATTAGCTCCCACAGGCTCCCCAAAACTGCTTTCTTTATACAAATAATTTGAATATGTGTTTGCTCCCAGCATCACAGAAAACACTTTTTCACAGGTCCCACGTACCAAATTTTTATTTAGACGTGCTTAGCTTTAAACTGCTCTCTAACATGCAAATAAATAAACTTAGGATGGCAAATTATCTCCAGTCCACAAAACTGGTGGCAACACTTAGCTCCTTAACTACCAGGGACACTGCCTTCTGCCACTAAAAACACAGCTTATTTGCGGCTCCCACAACAACTGGGTTTGGTCTTGAAGAAAACTCAAGAGTATTCCCAAGGTCAGCCTTCACACCACCTAGCATTGTCCCAAAATAACATGAAGCAATTCTAAACTTAAGCCCTCCCAGAGGATTTTCTGACGTACAAATATAGTTATAGAGGAGATGGTGTGTGGGTGATATTACAACAACCTATGAGATTCAGTATCCCTATGTTAAGGGAGAAAAGTCCAAGAAATGGACTCATCCAAGATCATCTGCTGCTAGAGTCAGGGTTCCGACCCTTCTTCTCTTTCATATCAGTGATTTTAAAGTCATACAGATTCCACACTTTTATACAAATCTCATTTTTAAAATCTATTTTTCACTTTTTAAAAACTGTGCTTAAAAATTATGGCCTCAAATCATACATACCAAAGTCAGTACACTGGAGACAGTACACTGGAGATCACCAACCTGCCAACCTACTCTTGCCAGAGCCACCAATCATGCAAAACTTGGAATAAAGGTGGTTCCTGCCAAGTGGTCTGAGATTGTAACACAAGCGGTCTACAAGCCCAAGAAAACAAAACCTGCATCTGCTTAGCTCCACACATCACAACTTTGAGACACATAACCAAAACAAGATAAACATGTTGGCTGCTGTGTTCTCCTTCACCATTTTTCTTACTGACATGTGAAAACTTTACAGGTAAATGTTTTACACATAAATCTGTAAAACAGCCCCTACTGTATATGTGGGGTCCTAGTGTTATGTTAAACAGTTTGGTCACTAGAAAAAGTGTGAAAACCACAGCTGTCCATGGTTTTGAGTTATTTCCTCCCTTTTGAAGGACTGGATTGACACTGTGTCTTCAACCAGAAGGCTGATTTGAAAAAAAATTTAATGTTAAGCAACCCATTATAAGTAGGGCTTCTCACATAATGCCATTTTATACTACAGTAAACAAGTGACAAGTTTGCTTCCACAATAATAATTTTTAAACACAAATTTGTATACATGAGAGATCTTTTATTAACAATCTTAAGTCTTCAGAGTTCCCAAACAGGAGCGATGTTTCCACCCACAGAAGCCCTCAAGGAAAACTCTCCTCCAAAGCACAGCCTTCTACCACACAACACGGCTAGAGAGGACACCTGCTTCATCAACCTAACAGCCATTGTCACAGCAACCACCTGGCTTCTTGGCAGCAGTAATGGTCAAACTGCAAAGCACACCAAGGTGAGCTCTAAAGGACGCAGGGACGGAAGTTTCCTGAATCAACAGGCACACTTCAAAACACACTTCTACATTTTGGAGTATATGGAACAAAAATAAACGGACACAGGAGCGGCCACAGGTTGGGACTCTTCCCAGAAGGACGGGCAATTTCACGTCTTCCCCTGCCTGATGGGGAATTACACTTGTGGGCAGAAAAGAACATTGCTGACACTTACATAATAGCAGAGTAGAAAGTTAATACAGGAAGGTCCAGCTCGCAGCCTGTCACGTGGGGGGCAGGGTGGGTGGCGCCAGGGGTGACGTTGACAGATGTGTCAACCAAAACAAAGCAAGGAAATCTCCCTAACTGAAGGACCGGAGTCCTAAGGCCAGACGCTAGGCCACTCCTGCCTGCTCCCTGCTAGACCGCACTTTGCCAGAAAGTGCAGGAGCCCCTCCCAGTGGCCGTGCTGTCCAGCGCCACAGGGAGGGGCCCCGGAGGGTGGGCAGGGAAGAGCCACGTCGTGCTCCTGGGTGTGGGGCCTTGAGTACACTGGGCCTGGGCCTCACCATGCCTCTCTAGCCACCGGCCCGGGTGGGCACCCGGACTCTCCTCTCCCCGCTGAGTGGTGACATCCAGAAACCTCATTTCACGGCAATTATTTGTTCTAATGTCTATCCGTTGAACGCAAGTCGAATTAGGAACACCCAGTCGCCCGGCCATTTGGGGAAAACTGAGGTTTGGAGGGGGAAAGGCTCACCCAAGGTCAAAGTGCCGTTTCAGAGGCTTGGCCGTGGCTGGAAGCCAGATCTTGGGGACGGGGAAGGGGCCTGGGGAGGCGGGGCAGGAGTGTGAGGGGCTTGGGGGCTTGGGGACACGGGGTGGCAAAGTGACAGGTGACGGCGGCCTAGAACGGGAGTGACAGTCACTGGGCAGGGAGAGGGGACCCCGTACGGCGGGGGCGCAGGGCAGGGCGAGGCCGCAGCCCGGGGAGGTGGCCAGGCGAGTGCCAGCCGTCAGAGGAAGGCCGGCCGAGGAGGAGGCGACGCGGCATCCCGCGGGCGGCGGGGGGGCCGGGGCTGGCGGCCTCGGGCGGGGGTGGGGGTCCGCTCACCGGACGCTCGGGGTAGACGCGACTCAGGTGGGCCTTGAGGCGGCCCACGGTCCAGCTGCGGTCGCCGCTCAGCTCCAAGTCGCGGTGGCGCTGGTTGGGACTCTTCACCAGGAGCGTGACGGGCTCGGGCTCCATGTCGGCGGCGAGGGGGCTCGGCGGCGCTCCGAGGGGCCAGGCAGGCGGCGTCGAGGCCGCCCGCAAGCTCCGCAGCGACGGTTCTCCTCTCCGGGGCGCGCGCCCCCGCCTCGGGCGCTTTTTATAAGCGCCCCGCGCCCTGGCCGCGCGAGCGGAACGCTCTGTGGCCGCCGCCCATTGGCTGAGGCGGAGGCACTGCCCTAACGTGGCCCAATCGGCGCCCGGCTTCGGGGGGCAGAGGGGCGGGCCGAGCACGTGGGCGCGGGCTGATGCAACCCGCCGCCTCTGCGTCACCCCCAGTCGCGGTGGCCGGTCGGGTTCGGCGGCCATGTTTGGGTGCGCTGCGGCCTGCGCGGGGGCCCTCTGGAGACTGGGCGCTCCGCAGCTCCGGTGGCTCACGGCGCCTGTGGCAGGGGGCGGGCGGGTACACCCCAGCTGGTCCTCGCTTCGCAGTGTCCGCAGATTGTTAACTCACAAAGCGGCATCCCGCCCTCTTTGACCCCAGGCGGCAAGGCCCACTTCCCCTCCCGTGGTCCCGCAGCCTGTCCTGCAGGGGTCGCCTTGCCACCCGACCCTCGAAGGACAGCTGGGCGGGTCCCTTGGAAGGACAAGGCAAAAGCAAGGTTTGATCTCCCTGGGCTGAGGCCGGGAGGCGTCTGGGCAGCCTGGGCCCGGCTCAAACGTTATGCCCCGGTGTGGGACGTCATCCTCCACCGAGAGACCCAAGAAAAGGGCATCGCTTTTAGGACACTCGCACGTGCCTCCTTTGAGCAGGCTGAGACAAGGACGGCAGGGTTCTCAGATTCCCGAAATGTGACCACAAAGCCCTCTCTGTGGGAGGCACACCCTCCCTCTCTGCAGGAAGAAAGTCGGGAAAAACAAAACTGACATTGCCCCGGCTCCATCCTCGGTCCAGTCCTGTTGGGACATCTGTTTTTCCAGGTGTGTCAGGAGCTTGGCAAGTGCAGGAGGGTAACAGGAGGAGCCTGGTCAGGTGGGTGGGTGGGCGTATTCGTTTGCTACAGCTGCCATAACAAAGGACCACACACTGGGTGGCTTAAGCAACAGACATTTGTTGTCTCTGTGTTCTGGAGCTGGAAGTCTGAGATCAAGATGTCAGCAGGGTGGGACCCTTCCGGGGAGAGTCTGTCCCATGCCTCTCCCTCAGCTGCTGAGACTTTGCCGGCAATCTTTGGCATTCCTTGGCTTGTAGATGTGTCACCCTAATCTCTGCCTTCATCGTCACATGGTGTTCTTGTGTGTCTTCACCTGATTTTGCTTCTATGTGTGTCTGGCTCTGTGTCCAAATTTCCTCTTTTTATAAGGACACCAGTCATGTTGGATTAGGGCCCACCCTCATGACTTCATGTGATCACCTGCAAAGACTATTTCCAAACATTGTCACCTTCAGAGACACTGGGGGTTAGGACTTCAACATCTTTTTGAAGGACACAATTCAACTGGTAACAGTTGGCCTGAGTGGTTTCTTTCTCAGCTGTCTGTATGAAGGGAGGTTGAGGGTTTTGAAAATAAATTGTCCCCATGCTTAGCTTTCTGTGATAAGTTTTTGTCTGACAAGGAGGGGTTCCAACCCTTTCTGTCAAGAGGCACCTATGCTTGATTGAATGCTCTGCTGTTACCCTCTTAAAATTCTTAATAGTTTTAAAACAGAGGGCCTGCATTTTCATTTTATACTGGGCCCCACAAATTATGTAGCTTTTCACATACCAGGATGGGTGATAATTACTGATTATGATCTGGTATCCTTGCTTCTAAGCTAAAAGCTAACCAGTGGGGCAAGCCCAGATAAAACAAGCACAGACCTTAGAGGAAGCAGCCAGGCAGGAAGGAGGTAAAGCCTTCTTTTTTGAGAAGTTGAGTATGACAGTTGTGTGTTTTCCCCCAGCCTGCAGTCACAAGCCTCAAGGGGCCCCTAGGGCAGCTCATCCATTTCCACTAGAGTGTGGTGTATTTTTGTTGTTTTGTTTTCCTAGAGAAAAGACAGTCCCATTTATGTGATTTTTCCCCTTTAGTTATCTCCCAATGAGATAGTTCGTTTTAAAGAACATTGGTGTTCCTGCTATAGCACATTTAGGAAAACATTAAATTCAAGTCAACAAACATGCCAGGAATAGAAAGATAAACACAGCATGACCCTGCTCTCAGTGACCTTACAAATATAATGGTGGTGATAACAAAAAATACAGACATAAGAGACAATCCCAAAGTCTTATACTTTTCTGAAGGATTTACGATTACATTTAGGGATTACACTGAGAAACAGAGAAGAGAGGGAATCAGAGAAAACTTGATGGAAGAGGTAGAAATTGAGCTGAACTCTGAAGGATGGGTAGGATTTGCACAGAAATAATAATGGCAGCAATGACTGATTAAGCACAATGGGGTACCCGTGACTTTACATCCAGAAGTTGGATGGGTACGCACAGCTCTTGGGCCCAGAGCCAAACTGCTTATTTTCAAACCCAGCTTTTGTATCTTATTGTCTATGTAACCTTAGGCAAATTGCTTAACGTCTCTGTACCCAATTTTTCTTATCTGTAAAATAGGACTACTAATAATAGTAATAATATGTATCTCATGGGGTTGTTGGGAGGCTTAAATGATATAACGTTGCTAAATCTCTTGAGAGGACCCAGATAGTAGCAAGTCCAGTACAGGGGCTCCCAGATCTGGCTGTGCAACAAAATTACCTCAGGAACTTGATTTTTTGTTTTTGTTTTGTTTGGGGTTTTTTTTTTTTTTTTTGAGTTGGAGTCTCACTCTGTCACCCAGGCTGGAGTGCAGTGACATGTTCATGGCCATTGCAGCCTTGACCTGCTGGGTTCAGGTGATCCTTCCCCCTCAGTCATCCAGGTAGCTGGAACTGCAGGTGCGCACCACCACGCCCAGCTAATTTTTTTGATTTAGTGTAGAGACAAGGTCTTGCCAAGTTGACCAGGCTGGTATCAAACCGCTGGGCTCAGGCATTCCTCTCACCTCCGCTTACCAAAGTTCTGGGATTACAGGTGTGAGCCACCATGCCCAGCTAGGAGCTCATTTTGAAAGTTAGGTGCTATGGTTTGAATGTTTACTCCCTCCAAAACAGATGTTGACATTTAATTGCCATTGTGGCAGTACTGAGTAGTGGGACCTTTAAGAAGTGATTAAGCCATGATGGCTCTTCCCTCATGAATGGATTAATGCTGTGTAGGGTGACACATACTTAGTTACAACATAGGGGGTTGGAGCCTGGGGAGGGATCCTTGGGTGACCAACCCAAGATGTCCCCTTTCCCTGAGGCACCACACCTGGGCATGCAGGTCATGCTGAGGCCATGGCCGAAGTGTTCTCTGGGCCTGTGACCACGTTTTGCAGCTATGCATAGTGAGCGTTCTCATGTGCGCCCTTCCTTGAGGCCATTGGCCCCTTGGGCTGGTTCAGACCAGATCAGGCACACCTGGATCAATGCCCATAATCTTTGGTTCACCTTTACTTCATTATAATACTAAAAATCCCACCTCTACAGAGAAATTGCAGTCATTTTGCATACATACCACCTATGTATAAGCGCGTTCTCACACCATACCTGAGCATTAGAAACCTTACCCTTTTCACGTTTAACCCTGCACTCCATACTATGTAAAACCTGCATGCACTTTTATAATCAGGAGCATTTTGTTCCATCTCATTAACTGCTCCTGGACCACCTTTTCTGTACGTAAGTTCCTGAATAAAGCCCATGTCTTGTCCATGGTCTCCGGGTCATTTCTTCAGCCTTTCAGACATAGTGCCTTCCCGTTTGGGGTCTTTGGGTGTCTGGCGCTACATACTGTTATCATAAGAGTAGGTTCCTTATGGAGGAGGTAGTTTCACCCTCTCTTGTGTTCCCCCTGTCTTCTCTCCCCCCTCTCCCTCCCCTTTCCTCTTTTTGCACTTCTGCCATGTGATGATGCAGCAAGAAGGCCCTTGCAAGATGCTGGTGCCTTGCTATTGGGTTTCCCAGCCCTCAGAACTTTGAGTCAATAAATTTCTGTTTGCTGTAAATTACCCGGTCTGTGATATTCTGTTATAGCAGCATAAAATGAACTAAGACATGAAGGTTCCTAACACAGCAAGTATTGGCAAGTACGTGGAGCAAGCAGAACGCTCACAAGAGGTTGGTGGGAATATAAAATGGTAGAACTCCTGCTGAAATTGGTCTGGCAGTTTCTCATAAAGTTAAACACACACCCTATAGCCCAGCCATTGCACTTGTAGGAATTTACCCAAAAGAAATGAAAATATATGTTCATACAAAGACTTGCAGAAGAATGTTCATGGCAGCTTTATTCATAATAGCACCAAACAGTGGGAACAGTTCAGGTGTCCATCAACAGGAGATTAAAATAAACCAATTTTAGTATGTCCATACAATGGAATACTGCTCACTGATTAAAATGAACAAACTGCTGAAACATGCAACTGCATGAACAAATCTTAAAACCATGTTGAATGAAAGAACCAGACAGAAAGTACATTTTATATGGTTCCATTCATATAAAACTCTAGAATAAGTGAAGCTCATCTATGGTGACAGAACACAGAGGAGTGGCTACCTGGGGTTGGGGGTGCAGAGTCTGACTGGGGAGGGGAATGGCAGAGGCATGCTAGACCCAACTTGTACAAAAACGGATTCTGAGTCTCTTTCCCAACTCTGCTTTCAGGCATCATATTGATAGCTTGACATTGACCATCGTGGGAGTATTTATACCACAGGAATCAACAAGTACTATAAATCAGAGCTTTTTTTCCCCTAAGGAGCTATAAACTTTCACCAGCACACCACTGGGCATGAAGGAAATTTCTGGGGAGATGAAATGTTCTGTTTTGATAGGGGTGTGGTTTACAGAGGCATAGGCATTTGTCAAAACTGAGCAAACTGTACACTTAAGATTTGTGTATTTCACTGCATTGACATTATACCTCAATTTAAAAAAAATTTTTTTTTTGAGTTGGGGGTCCCATTTTGTCACCCAGGCTGGAGTGCAATGGCATGATCACAGCTCACCACAGCCTTGACTTCCTGGGCTTAGGTGATCCCTCTGGCTCAGCCTCCTGAGTAACTGGGACTACAGGTGCATACCACCACACCTGGCTAATTTTTTTTATTTTTGTAGAGGTGAGATCTCGCTATGTTGCCCAGGCTGGTCTCGAACTCCTGGGCTCAAGTAGTCCTCTCATCTTGGCCTCCCTATGTGCTGGGATTGCAGGCATGAGCCACCATGCCTGGCCCTCAATTTTTTTTTTTTTTTTTTTGAGTTGGAGTCCCACTCAATCGCCCAGACTGGAGTGCAGTGGCTGCTCCCGGCCACTGCAGCCTCGACCTGTTGGGCTCCGGCGATCCTTCCGCCTCAGCCTTCCAAGTATACGGAATTACAGGCGCATGCTACCATGCCCGGCTAATTTTTTTTTGATTTATTGTAGAGATGAGGTTTCGCCTGCCCAGGCGGGTCTCGAACCCGCGGGCTCAGGCAATCCACTCACCTCAGCCTCCCAAGGCGCGGGATTACAGGCTGAGCCACCGAGCCCGGCGTACCATTTTAAATGGTTAATTTTATGTGATGTAAATTTCACCTCAATTTGAAAAATTTAATAATGCCGCTGTCACTCTTAAAGTTCTCCCAGAATTAAAGCCAAAATTGTTCACCTGAAAGAAAAGACCTTTGAGCCCTTGCCGGTCGCTCCCTATTCCACTCAGCCGACACAAACTGGACACACAGACACCGGGCCAGCCAGGGAGAGTGCTGGTCTTCCCCTGCCTGGGCTGTCGCACTCGCCCAGAACCTGTGCCCCGGCAAGTCCCTTGCTAGCTCCCGCTCA
>CAUYQG010157857.1:0-10808 GCA_963574415.1 Tarsius wallacei | reverse complement strand
GCGCTTTGGGAGGCTGAGGTGAGTGGATTGCCTGAGCCCGCGGGTTCGAGACCCGCCTGGGCAACTTGGCGAGACCTCATCTCCACAATAAATCAAAAAATTAGCCGGGCGTGGTAGCGCGTGCCTGTAATTCCGGCTACTTGGAAGGCTGAGGCGGAAGGATCGCCGGAGCCCAGTGGGTCGAGGCTGCAGTGGGAGTTGCCGGGAGCAACCACTGCACTCCAGTCTGGGCGACAGAGTGAGACTCCAGCTCAAAAAAAAAAAAAAAAAAAGATTGTCAGCATCATTATTGATTAGGGAAATATGAATTAAATAACAAGGAGATATACACCTAGTAGAATATCTAAAATCCAACAACCAACAATGTGACTAGCAACAGGTACTCTTGTTAATTGCTGCTTGGAATGTAAAATAGTACAGCCACTTTCAGTTGTGTTTGTGTGTTTGTTTTTACAAAGCTGCACACAGTCCCGATACTCCCAGGTATATATTCAACTAACTTAAAAACTTACGTCCACAGGAAAAGCTTGTATATGAATGTGTATGGCAGCTTATTTCATAATTGCCAAAAACTGGAAGCAACCAAGATGTTACTCAATAGATGAATGGATAAACAAATTGTGGTCTGCCAATATCAGAACATTATTCATCAATTGAAAAATGACCTATCAAGCCACACAAAAATTTGAATAAATCTTAAAAGCTTAGTGTCAAGTGAAAGAAGTCATTCTGAAAAGGCTAGATAGTATCTGATTCAATTTATTTAACATTTTAGAAAATGCAAAACTATGGAGACAGGAAAAATATCTGTTGATGCTAGGGGTGTGGGGTAGGGAGAAGGTTTGACTAGAATAAGCCCAGGGGATTTTTTAGGCTTGTGAAACAATACTGTGAGATGCTGTAATGGTGGATTACCTTATGTCATGGTGGTTTTCATATTGTCAAAATGGTGGATTCCATTATGTATTTGTCAAAAAAAGATAGAACCTTAAAGTACAAAGAGTTAACTTTCATGTATGCATTTTAAAAGAAAATAGGAGGTTGGGGAATGCCAGGGTAGAATATAGAATATGACCAAACGATTTAACTGTGTTATGTATTCTCAACCCAGGCCTGCTCCCTCCGAACCACCCAAAAAGCGATGACATCACCAGATGTGCATGTCCCCAACCCACTGCTTGACCAATAAGGGGCTAGTCCATGGTCACTAAAATACGGATTCCTAGTCCAGTGCCGGTGTCTTGAGAGACAAGCATCACATCCAACTAGGCCAAGCCAGCAAGCAGAGAGCGCACCCAGCACCCATCATGCCGCGAACCAGGAGCCAACAGAGGTCATCATCGAGAAGTCGGCGGCGGGCCCGCTCCCGCACCGCCCGAGCCCAGTTGAATTTCTCCGTCAGCTATGTGGAGCGCCGTCTGCGGGAGGGCTACTACGCCCGGCGCCTGAGTTGGTCTGCGCCCGTGTACCTCGCCGCTGTCATCGAGTTCCTGACGGCGAGGGTCCTGCAGCTGGCGGGCAATGAGGCCCAGAACAACGGCAGGAATCGCATCACCCCGGATCTCGTGGATATGGCCGTCTACAATGACCCGCTGCTCAGCAGGCTCTTTGGGACCACGACCATCTCCCAGGTTGCCCCAGATTGGGACTAGCTGCTGATGCCTGGCTCCTGAGTCCTGGCTCCGTGGAGGAGCCCCACCAGGCTGGCTGGGCCTCTCACAGCTAGCTGGTGGGACTGCCCCGGACTGCCTTGGGCCTACTGCCTTGTCCATCTTTCCCTACCCATCCTGGTTGCCTTGACATATGTGATCCATTACAGCCCTTGTCCTGAGCTCCACCCACCCATCACTCCTCTATCTCCCCTGCCCATCCCTCACCACCTCCCTACAATGTGGAGTGATGAAGCAGGCCCCTAGGTTTCTTTGAATACTTTAGTGGCAAAACTCAGTGAAGGTGGTCCCTAGAATACCGATTACTAATCCAGTGCCGGAATCTTGAGAGGCAAGCATCACATCCAACTAGGCCAAGCCAGCAAGCAGAGAGATCACACCTGCATGATCCCAAGTTTATTGTCTGGCCAGCCAATGCTCTGAGACTCTCAATTTGCATATACCATTCTCTGCCCGGCTAAGTGCGGCCTCTGATTCCTGTTTTGCATATCACCAGGCAACGGACAGGCTCAGGCTCCAGAGCTGGTGTGGTTCCACTGGCCAGCCCCAGGATAACACAGGGCACTTTGCAGTCCACCTGCAGCAGTGGCACCACTTCCTGCATCAGCTTATTGGTAAGTGCTTGGGGCAGCAAACTTGGCAGCGGCAAAAGCCACCCCTGTGTCTAGGTGAGTGCCCAGCCCAACACCGAGGACTTCTAGGTCCAGTACCAGCTGGTGCAGAAAAAGCTGAAGAAGAGGTTCCCGCAGAAGTCGAACGTGGTGGGGACCAGCAAACAACTCAGGCAGCTGAGACGTGAGCTGAGCACCAGGGAGCGCCTGCCATGGAGACCTGGTGCAAGCTGACGGTCATGCGCTGCCAGCAGGTGCTCTTCCACTAACCTGGGAAGGCCCTGGCCCTCACCAAGACCCCCTGCCTCTTCCTGCAGCAGGAGTGCAATGTGTGCCAGCGCCTAGTCTGCCCTGCTTCCAACAAGGGACCGCCGCCAGCGCCCTGGGTGCCGCTGTGCACCTGCACCTCGAGCTGGGCCAGCCAGCCACAGCCGCCACTGCCCTCTGCCTCAAGCTGGCCGATGCCATGCGCAAACTGGGCCACCTGATCGCTGCGGCCTGCCACTTTCAGGGCACCACCCAGTTCCAGCTGCGCCTGGCCTTGCTGTAGACACCCTGCAAGGCCACCTTCTACCAGCTGCTGGCGCAAGACTACACTGGCGCCTTGGCAGTCTTCAAGCGCACGCAGCGCCTGTAGTGGCAGCCACCCCGTGTAGCTGCTGCTGTCGCCGATGCCGCCTGCGTCCCAGCCGGGGCCTGGTGCGATTTCCACCCTACCAGCCACCCTGCCATGCCCTTTCCCGCCGCCCTGGGAGCTTTCTTTGATGTGCCGGTCCACGGTGAGGGGTCCTGCATGCTGCTTCTGCTTCTTCTGCAACTGCTGCCCACCAAAGCTGCTATTGGAGCATGCCCAGATCCTGGAGAAGTACTCCTGGGAAACTTTTAACAGCCACGGGCAGGACAGCAGGCTCCAGCATCCGGAGAAGCTCCATCTGCTGCTCCAGTTCTTGGTCATGGCCACCCATGAAAAGGACCTGGAAGCCATGACACCGCTTCAGGTGGAGATGTAACTGTTGCATGCTGAGCAGAACCACCTCCTTCACTTCATTCTGCAAGAAACCGCCTCCCCCTCATGACAGCACATCTGGTAAATCACATGAACTAAATGAATTTTCGTCTGTTCTGAAATCTCATGCATCCACCCTTGTATACAGGGAGAAATAAGAAACATTGTTCCTGGTTCTACATTTTATGCTATTCCTGTTGTCACCGTGGGAGTTGAGTTGACAGAAAGTTACCTGCATTTTCAAATGTGTATTTCTATCATAGAGGGAGAAAAACACATTTTGATAGAATCCGATTATAGGACAGGGCTCTTCCAAAAATGGCTACAACAGAAAAAATGAGAATGCCTTCCATCTCCTTCTTCTTCTTTCATTTAACACCACCACCTCTTACCCCCACCTTTGTTTCATAGTGAGGGTTTTATTTTGCACTTCTCTGTCTAAACACATAAGCTATATGACTTTATGCTGACTCTCATTTCTTGGGCTTTGTCTGTGTCTCTGTGATAAACAAATTTCCTGTGTGGAATGTGGTCCTTATTCTGATTACTGCAAAAAAATATGTCTAACGCACCAGTTCCACTGCCAAATGTATCTATTTGCATTGAAATTCACAGTTCCTGTTCTGTTCTGAGAGGTAGATGCAATCTACATTACAACTTTTATATGTAGTAGGGGTCCAGCTGCCACTTTTATTTCATTCAGATATGTAAAGTCAGAGCACGGCTCTTTGGTACTGTGTGATCATGTGAGTGCAAGACTGTATCTTTCTTCCTCAAAAAGCAGAATTGCGTTCCATTGTAAAACATTACGTTTCTAAGGCTTTTTGGTCCTAATTATGCATGCAAACTAACTTTTCTGTTTTGTTATTTAGTTATTTTTACACTTGAGAATGATCATGCAAAATATTCAGAATATAACTTCTTTCTCAAACATTTGACTTTGGAAAATGTCTCCGATAGGCTGAAGTTGAACGGAGTATTCATCTTTGGGTTCAGGATGTAAGGACACAATTTAGGGGTAGTTTTTTGTTTTTAGTTTTTCTGGGAAGAGGGAGAGAGGTGGAATAGGTTGTCCCTGTAAATTAAGTGGCCTCAAAATCGGTGGAATTTTTAGGGTGTTATTTTCTGCTTCTAATCCTATTTCAACAATGTGGAAATAATGGAAAATACAGAAGAAGCCCATTTAAGACAGATCCAACCACCATTCTTCTACTCACATTTGGCTGCCAGGAAGGTTCCAAAGTGCCCTAACATCTCAAAAGTGGTAAGAGTGCATTTTCCTTTGCTTTTGGCCTTTTTATTTTCTGGTACACTCCTCTCAACCCAGTCTGCAGGCCTGGCCAGCTGGTTTTTCCACGTGTTTAGGAGTTGTGGAGCATGATTGGTGATAATTTTTTTTTTAGTTTAGTCTTAAGGAGAAGTCTCATTAGACGTTTGTTCTTAACTCCTTGCATTGGGTAAGTGAGGGGAAACATAACCAGAGAGTCAGATATTGGATATATAAGCATTATTCTAGGAGATCCTACAACTTCATGTTTTCCATTTCTCATCAGCTCATTGATGTATCTCCCTCAGAAACTTAATAGCAGGAATACCTGGGCAAAGACCAGATTTCAGTATGTTTGATGGAGTTCTCTTGTGATACATAACTTTAATGAAATCCATACATACTCAAGCCCCACAGATCGCCCTCCAGAAAACATGTATATGAAAAGTTGGCCCTCCATATGTATGGGCTTTGCGTCCCCTGAATACTCTGTTTTCAATCCACATTTGAACAGAAAGCATCTGCATATAAGAGGACCAGTGCAGTTCAAACTTGTGCTGTTCAAGAGCCAGATGTCGTCTTAACTTATCTCCCTACACGATACATATTACTTACAAGAGGAATTTTTTTTCTTACTTTACAGTGAAAAACCCTGGAACACACCACCTTAACCAAATTATCAAAGGTAATGGGACAAATAAATATTACGCTTCCTTAATAAAATACACTGAGAACATAATGTCGCTTCTGTGGTACTTCTGCCAGAAGTGTATAACATGAATCTAATCAGACAAACCTGAATAGAGAGACATGCTACAAAATTACTAATGTGCTTCTTCAAATTGTCAGTGTCATGAAAGACAAGGGAAATAATTATGAACTGTTCCAAATTAAAAGAGACTTAAAAAATGAAAACTAAATGTAAAATATGATAGTGTATTAAATCCTGGACCAAAAAAATTGTTACAAAGAACAATATTGAAACAACTGGAGAAAAAATAAAGAGCTGTAGATTAAGTGGTAGTACTTTATGAGCATTAATTCCCAAATTTCAAGTTTTGCACTGTAGTAATAAATGAGAGATTGCTTGTATGTTTAGACACACTGAACTGCTTAAGGGTATTGAGACATCATATCTATAACATTCTCAATGTATTCAGCAAAATTCTGTGTATATATAAAGAGACATAGATGGTTAAAGAAATATGTTTTAAAATGGGAAGCCTGGATGAAATCTTTGTACTGTTTTTGAGAGCTTTCTGCATGTTTAAAATTATTTCAAAATAAAAAAGTTTAAAAACATTATGGAAACCTAGTTTTCTCAACTTTGTAAAAGTATATGGGAAAATCAGAATAAAATGAGAAGATGCAAATTGTGAAATATGGACAGTGGTAGAATAGATAAAGCTACTTATCTAGAAGTTTATGCATCGATTTATGTAGAAGTTTATGTATCAATATCAACATCGAACACAATAGACATTAGTGTAAGAAAACAAACTGAAGTTTGCAATGGTCATTGCATAAGAATAAAAGGATCAACACATAAGGATGATCTAACATTTCTAAGTCTTAGTCAAGTGACAACATAGTTTCAACATTCATGAATCCAAAATGCACAAGAATAAAGGAAAATATGAAAAATGAACATTATATTACCTCCTTCAGTAACTGATGGAAAAAGCAATCATAGATTCAATAAATGTTATGGAACGTTGGTTTAACACAATTTATACTTTTAATCTAATGGTCACAAACAGAATACTACACCAACTACTGCGGAAAAAATAATGGTCACCATGTGCTAGACAAAGACTTAAAAGTATCTCTTACAGAGGAGGAACTGGAGCAAGATGGCCAAATAGAATCCTCCAGTGCTTTTTCCCATGCAGGAACACCAAACTGAACAACTATCCACACAATAAAGAATTATCATAAGAACCAAAAAATCAGGTGAGTGACCACAGTTCCTTATTTTTACACAATAACAAGGAAAGATACACTGAAAAGGCAGGAAGGACAGTCCTGCACTGTCTGCACACTACTCCCTCAATTCCAGGCAGCACAGCAGGGAGAGCTACACTGTGCTTGAGGGAGGGAGAGCAAAATGAGCATGGAACTTTGCATTGAAACTCAGTGCCCGGGTGTGGTAGCGCACGCCTGTAGTTCCGGCTCCTTGGAAGGCTGAGGCGGAAGGATCACTAGAGCCCAGCAGGTCGACACGGGGGTGGCCATGAGCGTGCCACTGCACTCCAACCTGGGTCAAGGAGTGAGACTTCAACTCAAAAAAAGAAAAAAAAAGAAACTCAATGCCTCCTTCTCACAGCAGAACATAGTACAGGGAAGAATTCTTCTGGTGCCACAGAGGGAGTATTTAAACCAACCACGAGTCAGAGGAGAATAACCTGTGGGAGGAACCTGAGTCCCAACTGCCTTGATACCAGCTGACTAAAGTGGCCTGGGGATCCAAATAAATTTGAGTGACAGTCAGGGCACAGTGACAGCACTCTAGACCAAATATAAACCTTATAGACATATACAGATCATTTCATTTAACAGTAAAATAAAAACACATGCTTCTTCTCAGCACATGGAACATTTTCAAGGATAGACCACATGTTAGGCCACAGTATAAGTCTGAACAAATTTTTTAAAAACTGAAATTATATCAAGTATCTTTTCTGACTATAATGGAATAAAACTAAAAGTCAATAACAAGAGAAACATTAGAAACTATGCAAATACATGAAAATTAACTATACGCTCTTGAATGACCACTGGGTAAATGAAGAAATTAAAAAGGAAATTTTTAAAAATTCTTGAAATAAATGAGAATGGAAACAGAGCATACCAAAACTTATGAGGTACAACAAAGTTAGTACTAAAAGGAAAGTTTATAGCAACAAATTCCTATATCAAAAAAGTACAAAGACTTTAAATAAACAACCTAAGGATGCATCTTGAAGAAATAGAAAAGGAAGAGTAAAACAAACTCAAAATTAGTAGAAGAAAAAACTAATATATATCAAAGTAGAAATAAATAAATATTTATTACAATATGTTCAAGGACCCAAAAAGCTGTTTTAAAGAATTAAAGGAAAGTCTGACAATACTCATTTGACAAATAGAGAATAATGGAGAGCTGGAAATGATTTAAAAGAACCAAATGGGTGTAAAATTGTACTAGCTGAAAGGAAAAATTTACTGAGCTTAAATCATATTTAATTTTGATGAGTAGGTGAATTTGCATATATGAAATTTGTAAATACTGAAGAGTCACCATATACACACACACAAGACACACAAGGGTACAAAGCTTCAATTTGACAGGAGGAATAAGTGTTGCTGTTCTTTACTTTGAGAGATGTTGCACGGCATGATGAATAATATAAATAATAATGTACTGTACTTTTCAAAATTGTAAACCTAGTAAATTTCAAATGTTCTCACCAAAAAAATGATAAGTACTTGAGGTGATGGATATGTTAATTAGTTTGACTTAATTATTCCACATTGTATTAATAAATCGCAACATCACTTTGTACCCCATAAATATTACAACTATAATTTGTCAATTTACAATTCAAACATAAAATTTTTTATAGACATCCTCTATAAGTTGGCAAATAAATTACCGTGCTTCTGATTTTAAAAGCATGGTACTGAGCCGGGCTCGGTGGCTCAGCCTGTAATCCCGCGCCTTGGGAGGCTGAGGTGAGTGGATTGCTTGAGCCCGCGGGTTCGAGACCCGCCTGGGCAACTTGGTGAGACCTCATCTCTACGATAAATTAAAAAAATCAGCCGGGCATGGTAGCGTGTGCCTGTAATTCTGGCTACTCGGAAGGCTGAGGCGGAAGGATCGCCGGAGCCCAGCAGGTCGAGGCTGTGGTGGCTGGGAGCGGCCACTGTACTCCAGTCTGGGTGACAGAGTGAGACTCCAACTCAAAAAAAAAAAAAAAAAAGAAGCATGGTACTGGCATGAAAACAGTAAACCAATAAACCAATGGAAAAGAAAAGATAGCTCAAAAATAAATTCATGTGTATATGGTCAACTAATCTTTGATGAAATTGTCTTTTGGGAAAAAGACAATATCTTCAATAAATAGTGTTATAAACCCTAGATATCCACTTGCAAAAAGAAGTGAAATCGAATCCCTATATTATACAATACACACACAAAAAAATCAATTCAAAATGAATTAGAGACTTAATGTAAGACCTAAATCCATAGAACTACTAGAAAAAACATAGGGGCCAACTTTCATGAAATCAGTCTTAGCAATGATTTTTTAAATTTGATGCCAAAAACAAAGGCAACAAAAGCAACAATAAACAAATGGGACTATATCAAACTAAAAAGTTTCTTCGAAGCAATCAATCAACAAAGTGAAAAGGCAGCATATGGAATGGGAAAAAAATATTTGCAGGCCATATATGCAATGAGGGATTGATGTCCAAAATACTTAAGGAACAATATACCTCACTAGCAAATAAACATAAATAAATAAATAACAGCCTGATTAAACAATGGGCAATGGTCTTGAATAGACTTTTTCCATAGGAGACATGCAAATGGCCAACAGATCTATGAAGAGATCCTCAACACCACTATTTATTAGGAAAATGCAAATCAAATTCAATTGGTGGGGATAAAAGTTGGTACAGCCATTATGGAAAACAGTATAAGGTGCCTCAAAACAAAACAGCAGAACTACCATATAATCCAACAATCCCACTTTGGGATATGTAGCCCAAGGAAATAATATCAGTATCTCAAAGAGATGCTGGAAATTCCATGTTTATTTCAGTATTATTCACATTAGCCAAAATATGAACACAATCTAAGTATCTATCAACAAATAAATGGACTTAAAATGTGGTGTGTAAATATACAATTGAGTATTATTCAGCCATAAAAAAGAAGGAGATCCTATCATTGTCAACAACATGGATGAACTTAAAATATGATGGTAAGTGAAATAAACTAGACATAGAAAGACAAATACTGCATGATCTCATATGTGAAAACTAAAATATCAATCTCATAGAAACAGAAAAAATGATAATTTGGAGACCTAAGGTGAGGCATGATGACTATAGCTAATAACAACGTATTTTATTCTTGAAATTAGCCAAGAGAGTGGATTTTAAGTGTTCTCTCTACACACGCAAAAACTATGTGCGATGATGAATATGTTAATTAGCTTGTGTGTGGGTAAACATTTCACAGTGTATGCGTACATCACAACATCATATTGTACAACTTAAATACATACAATTTTATCAGCCAATTATACCTCAATAAAGCTGTAAAAAATTAAGAGAGGTATGATGGCAATGTCTCATTAAATAGAAATATAAAATACCAATAAAAATATAAACAACTTAAAAGAACCAAATGGAAATTTGGGAGTTAAAAAGAAGAATAACAATGGGCAAATTGAATAGAGGGACTCAACAGCAGATTTGAGCTTTCAGAAGAAGGACTATGTGAACTTGAAGTCAGACTGAAAAATGTCATGTGATCTGCAGAACAAAGAGAAAAAGGATTGAAGAAGAATGAACAGAACTTAAAGAAATGTGGCACACCAATAAAGGCACCAAAGTACACATAATGGGCATGTCAGAATAAAGAAAGAAAGAGAAGCAGAAAAATATTCAAAAAATAATGGCTAAAATTCTTTATAAGTATGATTTAACAACATTGATCTATGCATCCCAAAAGCTCAATGTGTGACAGAAATACATTCCCCTAAGATTAGGAACAAGCCAAGGGCATCTTCTCCAGCCACTTTCATTCTACAGTGTACTGAAAGTTATGCTATGGCTATTAGAAAGGAAAAAGGGAAAAAAAAGGCATCCAGATTGTGAAGGAAGGCATAAAACTTTCTCATGTACAGATGACATAATTTCTATAGAGCAGCCCCATTCGTAGTAACCAAAAAAGTTGAAACAACATCCATCATCTGATAATGGATAAATAAAATGCTGCATATCCATATAATGAATATTACTCAGCAATATACAGGGACTAAGTACTGACACATATTACAACAGGGATAAACTTAGAAAACATGCTAAGTGAAAGAAGCCAGTTACAAAATACTATATATATATTTTTTTTTTTTTTTTTTTTTTTTTTTTTTTTTTTTTATTTTTTTTAAAAAACAGAACCCAAAAAGTGGGTAAAATGGCCCAACACCACCACCACCCCCACCCACAAAGGGCAACCCGACAACAAAACACCACAACCA
>CAUYQG010157856.1:0-33900 GCA_963574415.1 Tarsius wallacei | reverse complement strand
TGTCAAACAACATAATGAGCCTGGCTCGGTGGCTCAGCCTGTAATCCCGCGCCTTGGGAGGCTGAGGTGAGTGGATTGCCTGAGCCCGCGGGTTCGAGACCCACCTGGGCAACTTGGCGAGACCTCATCTCTACAATAAATAAATAAATAAAATTAGCCAGGTGTGGTAGCATGCGCCTGTAGTTTCAGTTACTTGGAAGACTGAGGCGGAAGGATCGCCGGAGCCCAGCAGGTTGAGGCTACGGTGGCCGGGAGCAGCCACTGCACTCCAGTCTGGGCGACAGAGTGAGACTCCAACTCAAAAATAAAATAAAATAAAATAAAACGTGTCATGGTCCATGGAAACTTTTCGTTGGTTCTATAATGGACACATAACTTTGGGACTGTGCATATAGATATAAAATTTTTCTGTAGTTTTAGGAACTACATAGATTCTAAGTTAAAGAATTCCTGTTATATAATTTGGGGCTATCCTCAAGGACATACAAATTAGTCTTTCTAGAAAGAAGTCCAAGGATTTCCTCTTCTGTTTGAATTAGTACCAATAAATGTTAAAGGATTCAATAGTAGTTTAGTTAACATCTCATATGTGTTATAGACTGTCTGCTTTGGCTGATCCATTAGTTACTGTTGACTAATGTAATATCCATCTTGGTGACACACTTGCTAGAAGTTTTAAAAGGTGGTTGGATGGTACTGAATTAGTCAGAAATCTATTAACATCTTAGTAGAAATTTTATATCCTCTTTACATTTTTAAAATTAACAGCCCAGTTAGGTGTTATTTGAGCTTTGACCATAAAGAAAGAACTTGCCTTTCCTGATCAAAGTCAAAGCAAAAGGAAGCCTGTTTTATTGGTGCTAACTTATTTTTGATGTATCTTATTAAAAACAAAAGGGAGGGGCAACCCCTTCTGGTCTCCTCCCACTGTGGGAGCTTTTCTGTCCTCTCAATAAATCCTGCTTTCTCACTTTAAAAAAAAAGAGAGGGGGAGAATATATACAAACCATCATTCTCACTTTCAGCCCCCCACAAGGCAAAAAAAAAACATATACAGGGAGTGTGTGCAGGATTATAAAGTAGTTTCCAGAGAGAGGAGGTGTTAATCTGACCCTGTTAGATTCTGTTAAGTTGAAGTTGAAACCTCCCTGGGGCAGGGCTTCTTCCCGGCCATGCCCACTCTTCCCTTATCTGAGGGTAACTGTCCCTCCATTTCTTTCTTGCTGAGAAACTTCTCCCAGGCTACCGGCCCTCCTGCTCAGCATGCATTTTTAGCTGACTAAGATGTATACTTTTCCTCATTCCCAAGTTCCTTTAAAATTTTGTTTATTCTATGGAGATTCTAGTAACAAACTGGCACTTTTTTTTTACAAATTTTTTTGTATCTCTTCCTAAAATTATTTTTGTGCCCTTCTCCTTTCTCCTCCCTAGAGTGAAAACCTCATGAGGGAGGGCTCTTACCAGTCTCAGTGACAACGATATTCCTGTTACCCAGGGCAGTGCCCAGAGCTAGGCACTGGCAGGCGCTCAGTCCATCTTTGAGTCAATCAATGATGAGTATCTTCCCCATAAGCGCCGCTAGAATAGGGACAATGTTTGTGTACTGACAGCCGATGGCAGCACATGTGGATTTTTATTCAAAGATGGCCTCTAGCTGCCCATGAGCACCACCCCATGGTTCCCCTCCACTTCAGAACTTTCTGTTGTCCACATGGAAGCCACACACAACTTTCAGTGCTCTAAGGAATCTTGCCAGTGGAAGAAACTTTCCTTTTTGTTGGAGACTCAGCAAGTAGTGCAGAGGCTTGACTATGGAAACACTGCCTGATTCAAATCGAACTTCTCACTGATTCTGGCAGTCACTGATCCTTTCTGTGCCTCAGTTTATTCATCTGTAAGTTAGGGCAAAAAATAGCACCTGTTTTACAGGATTGTTTTGAAGATGAAATGAATTGCTATAGGTAATGTGTTAAGAACCATTCTATAACAGGTGCTCACTAAATGTGGGTAAGATAATGACATGACGGTGGTGGTGTGTTGGCCAATAATGTCATAGGGGGAGTATTTTTATACTTTGCTATTATCTAATCATCTCACTTCATTAAATATTTTCCTTTATCCTTTGTGTCCTCGAAATACAAGAATCAGGTCTTCCCTCAGAAATGTTGTTGTCATTTACAGTATTTACATTAAGTGATTTTTTAAAAAATGATATCTTATTGAGAAACACAATTTGATTCCTTGCATTCACTGTTCACACTTATTATGCCAAGTTTATCTTCTTGAAGATACCAAGTAGACTTTTATCCCCAGAATCTATATTTTAAAAGTTCCTGCTACTTAGTGCATTTCTCAAATAATGTCCTTCATATTTGAATTTTCCTCACATTTTCTAGAAGAAAAGATTAATAAAATATTACTTATAAAATCAGCATGGAAGATTTTTCCTTGCCAGGATATTTTCTTGAATTCTGAAATATTACTTCACACAGAACTTTATTATGCTTCTGTGTCTTTTTTTTTTTTTTTTCCACATGGTGAATCCATAAATACTAGGTTTAAAGTTTCTGTCAGGAAGAATTATTTTTAGGTTGTCATTAAGAACGGGGGTGGGCAGAGAACAGAAAGAAAACACTTCTGTTCCAGTCCGCACCCCTGACTGATGACTTACAGTACTCTTGACTCTGGGTGTAGAGGGAAAACCACAAATAAAATGGAGACATAATCAGCCTGTGACCTAAATCTGTCTTTTTTAGTTTTTGTTATTGCTAAAATATTAATAACAAAAATGCTATTTCTAGTTTGCTAATAACCTAAAATTTGTTTTCATTTTCTATTTGGTCCTCTGCTCTTCTACCTATTTTCAAAAGGCACTTAGGGGGAAAAAATGAACCTTACGAAAGGATCTTAGAGGACTAGACAGCGTAAAAGCAGTAGACAAGATGTCTGAGGCTTTTCTCGTTTGCTTTTTAATGGGGCATGTGGTGATGGATTTGTCCGTGAAGGCACTTGTGTTCTGTCTGAAGAGTTGTCCTATTTTCAGTTCACTGGAGCTCCCTGGCTTCCCTAAGTCCAGGAAGTTGCAGGCGTAGGCATTTGGGTGCTTTTGTGGGTGAGGTCACTTAGTTTTAATTCTCTACACACCAGTCCTTTTCTTACAAAAAGTTTCAGTGCAGGCTTGGTAGAAGAGTAATAAAGGCTGGTCATATGGGTAGCCCTGGAAAATAACAGAAACAGAAGAAAGAAGCAGAGGGCTTTATAAAACACAAAGCACTTGACTTGGAAGGAGTACAGAATTGAATCAAAAATCTAGAACAGATACATAAATCTAAATTATTGGATCAAAAGACTAAAAGGAAAGAAGAATCTTGGTTAGTGTACACACCATATGTTGCGCTTTTAATGGTCTGTCTGTGTTGTCTGTCGTGGTGATAATTGGTGGGAAGGTGTAGGTTGCAGATATGACTTTGCTACAAGTGTGGTGGCGGTGGTCTTGGTGTTAGTATTTATGGTCTGGCTTGTATGTGGTGTGGTGGCAGACGTGGTGATTGCCAGGAGTTTTTCATCAATAAAATCTTCTTTCTTCTGCTTTTCAGATTTTCGCCTGATGGAAGACTGATCGTGTCATGTAGTGAGGATAAAACTATTAAAATTTGGGATACCTCAAATAAGCAGTGTGTTAATAACTTCTCAGATCCTGTAGGGTAAGTATGCTCTGGGCACTGATGTGGGTTTGTATGCTAGGGAGACATTATTGCAATTGACATAAAGAAGTGAGGGTGAAGGGATTGAACCATTAGGTCATCTTATCCTTTCCTTCTAGATTTGCAAATTTTGTGGACTTTAACCCAAGTGGTACTTGCATAGCTTCAGCGGGTTCCGACCAAACCGTGAAAATCTGGGATATAAGAGTGAACAAATTACTGCAGCATTATCAAGGTAACAATTTCCCAAACAAAAATAATTCAGTGATTGGGCTCCTCTGGCAAAAATGGATTATCCTTCTTGGTGTGGTTGGCCTTTAAAGAACAGGGTAGGTAGTGCCCATCACCAGCAGGCTCTGAGAAGCTAGAGGAAGATGGGGCCTTACAAATGATGTTAGGACTAGAAAAAAGGAAGTTTCTGGGAGAGTCTCAAACTCTGGCCATCTGTATTGTATGATAAGCCAGGGTTGAAATTGAGACTGAATTCTGAATCACAGTGAGGGACGTGAGCACAAGTAGGTGTTATAACTGGTAGGAGACAGCTTCCTACTGTGCCTGTGCATGGAAGCTAAAAGAGAAGTGACTTGCCAGGCGCAGTGGCTCACGCCTGCAATCCCAGCACTTTGGGAGGTGGAGGCGAGAGTATTGTCTGAGCCCACAGGTATGAGACCAGCCTGGGCAATATGGCAAGACCTCGTCTCTACAATAAATCAAAAAAATTAGCTGGGCATGGTGGCGCACACCTGTGGTTCCAGCTACTTGGAAGGCTGAAGCAGAAGGATCGCCTGAGCCCAGCAGTTGAGGCTGTGGTAGCCATGAGCATGCCACTGTACTCCAGCCTGGGTGACAGAGTGAGACTCTGACTTAAAAAAAAAAGAGAGAGAAGTGACTTGGTTCCTTGGTATATTGAACTTATATTAAATCCACATTATTTATTTTTAAATTTTTTTATTTTGAATATGTGGGGTACAATTCAGGGTTAGGTATACAAATGTTCATTATGCAGGTACCCTTGCTAAATCCACATTATTATCACACATAAGTAGTTATCACTTACTCAGTGTTCACCATGTAGCAGACATTGTGCTAAATCCTCACAATGTTCCTAAGAGGTATTATTATTGTTATCCCCATTTCAAAGATAAGAAAATTGAGACTTAAGAAGAGTAAGTAACTTGCTCTAAGAATCACTAGAACTGACTTGGGTCTTTCTGCTTGCAAAGCTCAAGGAAGAATAAGCTTTTGATCACTGTATTATACTGCCTCCTACTGGTGTCCAGAAGTGAGTTCTCCAACATGAAGGCTGGACTGTGCCCCTCTTCAAATCTGTCTCCATGCTCTTCACTCCTTAATCCCAAGACACAAATTGGCTGAGACTAGGCTATATGCCTTATATGAGCTGGCGATAATCAACTGTTGGTTATATTGGCAATGTATCCAAAAACTTTATAGTTGTGTGGGCAATATGATTATCTTTCCATGACACGGTCTCATTTTTAAAAGTTTTTCGGTCTCAGAGCTGGAAGCCTAATGCTGTATGATGCCAAAACACTTGCTCATCTTTACAGAATATTGGTATGTGGAGACGTTGCCCTAATTGATTCTTGTTTTCAACCTGATATTGCTAAAGAAGGCAGAGTGGTATCTTTAGAATTAAGAATTGTCCTCTGAACTCTTTGCTTTCATTTTCTGCAAATCAGTTCACAGTGGTGGAGTTAATGGCCTATCATTTCATCCTTCGGGTAACTACCTCGTCACTGCATCTTCAGATGGCACACTTAAGATTCTGGATCTCCTAGAAGGAAGACTCATATATACGCTTCAAGGACACACGGTATTCACACGAAGATTTGTGCTTTTTCTATATAAAATTATAATAAAATAGATCTTATATCTATAATAAAATATATAAAATAAAATAGATGTTAAAGTTTTGATCCACTTTATTATATATCTTTATTCTTTTTTTCAGACATAGCACATATTGCTGCTATCACAAACATTTTTTTACTTTGAAGGCTATGTTTTTATCCCCTGGAAGCTACTCTTAGAAATATTATTTGTTGTAATTCTTTCAATAGCCATTCAATGAATCCCCCGTTGCTGTCTTTATCAGTTTGTTGTGTAGATTGGCTGGTTAAATGATGATGGGTAAGTTGGCTTCCTGCTTCTGTCTTTCCCTGATGTGGGGGCTAAACCACCAGCTCAGACATTCTCATGCCCCAACCTCACTTCTTCCATTAATATGATTGGTGTGATCAGATGGAGAAATCTGGCAAGCTTAGGCCATACCCTCTCCTCTCCTTCCCTTAAGAGTGAGCCTGTCCTCACTGTCATTCTCTGAAGCCTCCTGTAAGGAAGCCTGCTCTCACCTAGCATTGCCTGTGACTCAGTTATCAATCCTGACTCATTCCTCCAGTTCTAGAAAGCTCGTCTCCTTACCAATGAAAGCTGCATTTTCTTTTTACAAGCACTTATCAGTAAGAAAGGTGATAGTTTGTCTTATTTTCTTTGTCTTATTTCTCAAGTGGTTTAGAACCAAGTGGAAAAGGGAGTGTTATTAAGCCTGTTCAAAGACACCCTCCTCCCCCAATATATAATGCATCAGAGAGAAATTTTTTTAAGTATATAAACTGTCTTTTCTTCTGGGTAAATATTCAAAGGTCTCTGAATTCTTTAGAATACACCTTCTTCTTTTTTTTTTTTAGATGTACTAGGTACTTCCTTTCAGCCAAGTATAAGCTATTTATATCTAGAAATAGAATGAGCTCTGTGATCTAGAAGAAAAGGGGTTCTTTCTGCTCTCATGTCTCCTGCCTGGTATCCTGCTTTGTTTTATCATTCATTCTGCAGCCGTGTTCAGGTGAAGCAGGAATAAACACTAAGCAGCTCAGATATATGTGCATTCATGGACTTAGAGTGAATAAACACAACCAATAAAAATGACTAAGGATGAAATATTCATGAAGGAAGTACAAACTAATTGGGAAAAAAGATAAATACAGCATTTTAGGAGAAAAACTCTCTAGGGGAAGATAGAACTTGGCATAGCCTGGAGGTTCAGGTGTTTATGAAGCTACAATCACCTAAATCTGTGGGGTGGTTACTTAGAAAAATGCAAGATGTTTTTCCCTGAAACTTTTCTTGTATAGATTAAAAGCACATTACAAACAGGCAAAATGTTGATTGGTAAGCTTGTTGATATAAGGAAGTTGCTCTCAACTGCAGAATCATCCTGGAGGCTGTAGCCTTGTGACTGTGCCAAGCGTAGTCTCATCATCCTCTTAGTGGTGGCCTGACTTCAAGTTCTTGTTGCCTCTCACCTAGATGAGTGCAGGCAGATCCTAACTGGCCTCCAGCCATTTCTCCTAACTCCAGTTCATCATCTCACAATTGTCATATTTATTTTCACCCTTCCCAGCTCTCCTCCTAGCTGTGTCCACTTCTTAAAAGTTTTGTGGTTCACTGTTGCCCACATGAGGGAGAACTCAATGAAGCCTCTTCTGTTCAGGAAATGACCTCTATTTAAATAGCGCCATTCACATCACCTACAATTTTGTCATTCTGTTTCTGCTAGTGATTGGTTGAATTCAGAGGCCAAAGCCAGAAAATAATGGAAATTTATTCTTGTGTTATTCTTTTTCTTTTTGAGTCAGGGTCTTACTCTGTCGCCCAGGCTGGAGTGCAATGGCATGATCGTGGCTCACTGCAGCATCGACCACCTAGGCTCAAGCAATCCTCCCACTTGAGTCAGTCTCCTGAGTAGCTGAGTCTACAGGCACTTGCCACCAAGCCCGGCTAATTTTTTGATGTTTTATAGGCACAAGGTTTCGCTATGTTGCCTAGGCTGGTCTCAAACTCCTGGGCTCAAACAATCCTCCTACTTTGTCCTCCTGAAACACTAAGATTACAGGCATGAGCCACCGCACCTAGCTAAGAAATTCTTATCAATTTAGACATGTGTAAGCTTTTCTTGAAATGAGAAAAAAGTTATTATTAATTTTTAGTATTTTTTTAGTGCTATTTATTTGTGTTTTAATATAATTAGGTTTTGTTTTATTATCTTTACTCTGCTAGCAACTGGTTATGTTCTGTCAGACTTACCACATGAGTAGTCTACATAAATTTTAATGAAAAATTGATATTCACAGTCCATTTGGCCATGGAAAAGCATCATTAAGTCCTTTTCTTTCTCTCCCTTTTTTTCTTAGGGACCTGTCTTTACTGTTTCATTTTCAAAGGACGGAGAGCTGTTTGCATCCGGAGGTGCAGACACCCAGGTTTGTTAGTCTTTCCACTTTCTGGTCAGTTGGATTAGGGTGAAGGCACCTTTGACCTCAGCTAAGATTTTTACAATGAGCTAGTTTGTGCATGTTAGGATGTTATCACTGAGTTTATATTTTAATTTAGTGCCATTAAGTCTGCTACTTCTAGCTGAAATAGTGCCAGTTCTGATAAGTTTTTGGAACTCAAATAGTTATTTTCTATTTCTCATATTTACACTCAATTATGCATGTAATCGGGACTTACTGAATGTCCATTTTCATTAAGTGGGTAGTATTTTTGCTTGAATTATTGCCTAATCTTTTATCTGTAAGTCTTATTTCTTCCAATGTCAAGCTTCTTGAGGATGGTAAATACAGATCATCATGTAGCAAATCTGCCTTTATTTGAAGTGACCAAAAGTCATTCACAACCAGATTTACTGAATACAGTAGATGATCAAGCCAAAAACATGGTTTTGGACTTTGGGGGGAGGGGGGAAATAAGAGCATTTTAAGATATTTTCTTAATATGAATTTTTAACCAGATGTGAAGGCAATTCAAATGCTAAATCTCTCCTCCCACCATGCATTTAAAAAAGTGTTCATCGAAATATACACGTAGCCTTCCTCATTTGGGGGGACAATGCTACGTATTCATTTTAAAAAATCTGTTCCATTGCTTGGACACGCAAGTCAATAATTGCCAACGTCACTGACTTTTGTATAGGTCTTATTATGGAGGACTAACTTTGATGAATTTCACTATAAAGATCTTCATAAAAGAAACCTCAAAAGATTACACTTTGATTCACCACCACACCTTCTTGACATCTACCCAAGAACGCCACATCCCCATGACAGGAAAGTTGAGACTGTGGAAGTGAGTATTTTGTGCATATTTGTCCTACATTTTGTGTACGTTTTGAGCCTGTTGATCAACTAGGGACTTGATGTTATACCAAATGATATATATAACCTAGGCCTGCCTTAAAAAAGCAACACTTTGAGAAACAGTCCCCTGTCTTCACTAATGATATATCAATATGGTTGTGTGCAGCAGTGTTAATACCTCATACATTGGCTTCTTGAAAGCCCAGAAAGAAAAATTTTAAAATTGTATTGTTAGTAATAGGAAGTGAGAAATTGAATTCAAGGCCTCTTGTGCCTGAAGTCTGAACTAGCTTCCTACTCGAGGCGTGTTGAGTGAGGTCATGTGAAGGCTGCCACAAGAACAGGGCAGTTAGTGAAATAAGTATCTTATAACAACAACAAAAAAGATCTTATGGACAGGTAACAGAAAATATTCAGGCATTAAATCTAATAATGGAGACCATTTATTGCTTTCCTATATAGATCTTTAAATATATAATTATCTACTTAGCTGCAGATTTTTGTTGACAAGTTCCTTCAGGGCCTATGGATTTAAGTGTTCTACTCTCTTCAAAGAGAAAATCATCTTTGCTGGGTGTTTACTGATGTTAGCCCCCCCCCCTTTTTTTTTTGCCATTTTTCGGGATTCTTCTTAAAGAGCTTTCTCTTCCAAGAGCTGACAACAGAAGTCACAATCACCTGTTCACCCGAATTTTTTCTTTCCCACTGGCAGAGTCTTTCTTTTTGAGTCAGGTATTTTGAGTTCTTGAGACTCACTCCCAAGTGGCAGTGCACTGGAGCCTCAGACACTGCTCACACTATGACTCCGTGGCCCCATCAGTGATCTCCATGGCCTTCCCCCATCGCTTCTTTCATCTTAATTCCCCAGTCTTGGTCTTTCCTGTTACCTCAGCCACTTCTGCTAGTCTCCAGTTGTGTGTGGAACTATATCCTTTTTTTCTCTAAGTTTTTTTTTGGGGGGGGGACTATTTTATAGATTTTAATTAATCTAACCATGTCTTGGGATTTCTGTCTTCGTTTTTTCTTGGTAGTGTTGATTTTCAGTTATTTGCTATAATTTTTGTCTTTTCCAACTTCTGACCATCTTTCCAGCTCTTCTAAAGTAGTATTTTACTCCTTCTTCATGCTACTTATTCTACCATCATTTTAAAGGTTTATGTCTTTGAAAGACTGTAATATAATTTTTTTTCACAGTTTTCCTTCAGTTTCTACAATTATAAGTGTATTTATTGATCCCCTGTGATCACATAAACTCATAAAATATGTGGGAAACATATTTTAATTTGAGCATCCTTTTCTTGTGTCATCCACACTGGTTTTTCGACTCCTGGTGTTTTTTGTTCTGCCATCTCTGTGGCCTGATTAGAAGGAAAGTGACCTCTGGGCTGCCTTCCGGAGTGTGTGTGGAGGGGGGGCAGCACTGCCGCCCCGACTGGTCACTTTCCTCCCTGAGTTGAGTAACTGTCTGTGACTCCACGTCAGCACAGCTCACAGGCCATCATCTTCTCTGTGACTTTCTGGCAGCTCCCATCCACTTATGACATCCAACTCAGAATGCTGAACTTTCCTTAAAATGTCAACGAGTTGTCTGAGTAGCTGTGCTCTGATGGTACAGTCAGAAAGCCGTGAAGCCAGCTTTGTTACTTTGTGTCTTCAGGTCAGGATGACCTAGGCCAGCAAAGCTACTCTCAGCCATACTTTTCACATGTGCACTTAAAAATTCTATTACAAACTGACTTGTCTTCATGGAATTAGAATTCAGTTGCACTGTACACAACATTGGTCCTTGTGACTAAGTTTTTTATGGCCTTTAGGTTAGTCAGCCCCTGTGTACACAGTTTAAATGATCTGTAAGCATGCATGGTTGCATAAATTAAGTATACAATATGGCTTACTTTTGTAAAACATGTACAGGCCCTGTGATATAAAGTGCCAGGGCCGGGCTCAGTGGCTCAGCCTGTAATCCCAGCACTTTGGGAGGCCGAGACAAGTGTATTGCCTGAGTCCATGGGTTCGGGACCCACCTGGGCAACTTGGTGAGACCTCGTCTCTACAATAAATCAAAAATTAGCCGGACATGGTAGCGCGCGCCTGGAGGTCCAGTTACTTGGAAGGCTGAGGCGGAAGGATGGCCAGAGCCCAGCAGGTCGAGGCCATGGTGGCCGGGAGAGTGCTACTGCACTCCAATCTGGGTGACAGAGTGAGACTCCAATTCAGAAATAAATAAACAAATAAATAAAATAAAGTGCCAGGGAAGTGACAGGATTCTGCATATGAATGCCAATTGTTCGGGTTTTTGTTTTTTCTTAAAAATATCTTTTGATAAAGCAAGAATGTAAAGTTTTCTGGGCAGAGAACATTTTTTTTTTTTTTTGAGTTGGAGTCTCACTCTGTTACCCAGACTGGAGTGCAGTAGCACTAAGCTCCCAGCCACCGCAGCCTCGACCTGCTGGGCTCCGGTGATCCTTCCTTCCGCCTCAGCCTTCCAAGTAGCTGGAACTACAGGCGCGCACTACCACGCCCGGCTAATTTTTTTGATTTATTATAGAGATGAGGTCTCGCCAAGTTGCCCAGGTGGGTCACGAGCCCACGGGTTCAGGCAATTCACTCACCTTGGCCTCCCAAAGCATGGGATTATAGGCTCAGCCACCGAGCCTGGCCGGCAGAGAACATTTGTAGTATTATGAATAAATAATTTAGTACCAAATTTTGTTTTAAAGACTTTACTTCAAAAAAAATTTTTTTTTAGTTGGGGTCTCACTCTGTTGCCCAGGATGGAGTGCAGCTCACTGCAGCCTTGACCTTCTGGACTCAGAGCAATCCCTCTGCCTCAGCCTCTAGAGTAGCTGGGACTACAGGCACATGTCACCACACCTAATTTTTTTTTTTTGGTAGAGACGAGGTCTCGTTATGTTGCCTAGGCTGATCTTGGACTCCTAGGTTCATGCAATCCTCCCTTGTTGGCCTCCCAAAGTGCTGGGATTACAAGCATGAGCAGCTGTGCCCAGCCACTTCAAATTAATATACCTGGATCCCTCACAAGGCCAAAAGATTACTCAGTTCAGAACTTTTACCTAGAATGGAATAGTCAAAACAGAAGTTGTGCTGTGTTTATTTATGGTTAGTAGTCCAACTACTTTGAAGTACTGAATTTGGTATATTCAATTGTTTTTCAAAGCTTTTGGCAAGGTGAGCTTACATATGTTACTTTGAAAATATTTAAAAACTAGAAAAACTTTTTTGAAGTTAATATTTCATGATTTAAAGTAAATGAGCAGATATTATTAAAATATGTAGAATTGGTTGGGTGCAGTGGCCCATGCCTGCTATCCCAGCACTTTGGGAGGCAGAGGCAAGAGGATTGCCTGAGCTCAGGGATTCAAGACCAGCCTGGGTAACTTGGCAAGACCTCATCTCTACAATTAAAAAAACAAAACAAAAAAACCACAAACTTATCTGGGCATGGTGACTCACACCTGTAGTCTTCCAGCTACTTGGAAGACTGAGGCAGAAGCAGTGTCTGAGCCAGCAGGCCAAGGCTGCGGTGGCCGTGAGCAAACCACTGCACTCCAGCCTAGAAGACGCAGTGAGACTTGGCAACCCCTTTGGGTCCCCTCCCACTGTGGGGGCTTTTCTGTCTTCTCAATAAACCCTGCTTTCTCACTTAAAAAAATAAATAAAATAAAATATGTAGAATTGGCTGGGCACAGTGACTCACACCTATAATCTCAGCACTTTGGGAGGCGGAGGTGAGAGGTTGCCTTAGACCAGGGGTTCGAGACCAGTCTGGTAACTTGGCAAGACCTCATCTCTAAAATATATATATACACACACATATATACACACATATATATGTAGAATAAACAGTATCTAAGTGAACTAATTAATTTTTCTAATTTACTCTTTCTGTGGTACCCATGAGCGTTTCATTTCTGAGCCTGAAGCAAGACAGCCTTTCTGTGACTCCTCTAAGGCCTGCCTGAATTGCCTATCAGTCGGCTGGTGAAACTGTTGGGGCTTTTGCAAAAGCCACCTATTGGCAGCCTTAAGTGCTTCACTTGTCAGCAGGCGGGGAGCCCAGCTCTTGGGCTCTAGCAGACTAAACCTATAAATTGTCATTCCTACCCGCATGGAGGGGGGTGCAAGCAGATTGTATTTTCGTAGGTGAGTGACTTCCTCTCGACTCTAGGGGGCAGCAGAGACACGAGAATGACAGGTCTGCGTGCATCTCTCTGGACAGAGCCTGAGCTCCAGGGGAAAACCAGGCACTCTCGGGTGTCTCATCTCTGCCTCAACTCCAGATTCAGAGCTGACAGATCGAGGCTGTTGGTTCCTGCTTTATGGAGCAGCCGGGAAGAGGCAACAGCTTTACTGGCTGTGCCATCATCCCTCCTCTCCACCCTGTGCGGGTGTGTCCCCTGTGTGCCCCTCCCCACTGACAATGATCAACTCTTCTTCCCACTTCTAAAACTGCAACCATACCCCTCAGGCATGAGAAGGCCTTCAGGAATCATTCCATGCCTCTTTGGGGCTCAGTCCTCATCCTGGGCTATTGCAGTTGTGTCCTCACTGCCAGCCCTGTTTTATTCTTTTTTTCCTTTGGAGACAGGGTCTAGATCTGTTACCCAGGCTGGAGAGCAGTGGCACGATTGTGGCTTACCACTGCCTTGACCTCCTTGGCTTAGGTGGGGAATCCTCCTGCCTCTGCCTCCCAAGGAGTTGGGACTACAGATGTGCACCACCATGCCTGGCTAATCTTTTGATTTTTTTTGTAGAGATGAGGTCTCACTACATTGCCCAGGCTGGTCTCAAACTCCTGGGCTCAAGCAGTCCTCCCGCCTCAGCCTCCCAAAGTGCTGGGATGACAGGTGTGAACCACCACACCCTGTTTCCTAATTTACTCCTGAGACTGTACATGTCCCTATCAGATTACTCTCTAAAGCTCATTGTAGCCTCCAACCTCTGGTCTCCCCAAAGGGTCCTCCACCCTTCATGATTTGACCCTTCCTAATATCTCTAATTGTCTCTTTTTCTACCCCTGGGTAAAAAATAGCATGTCTGTGTTCTGCCACTGTGCTGAGGAATGCTCTCACACATCTCTGTGTCTGTTTTTGTTTTCTAGACCTTTATTAAGGAGCCACTTCCTCCATGGGAAGCCTTTCTCACTATCTAAGCACTCAGGCCTCAGTTTCTTCCTTGAGGCTCTTCAGTACACATTGCTGGTACCATTCATTTCATGTAACATTCTGCCACCTTTGTGGCCCTTTGTTGACATCTCTGTATTTATAATGTTTGAATTTTTTAATTATTTTATTTTATTTTGAGTCAGGGTCTCACTCTGTCACCCAGGCTGGAGTGCAGTGGCACCATCATGGCTCACTGCCGCCTCCACCTCCTGGGCTCAGGTGATCTTTTGCCTCAGCCTCTCGAGTAGTTGGGCCCACAGGTGTGTGCCACCATGCACAATAATTTTTTGATTTTTTGTAGAGACAAGGTCTCACTACACTGTCCAGGCTGAACTCAAACTCCTGGGCTCAAGCAATCCTCCCACCGTGGTCTTCCAAAGTGCTGGGGTTACAGGCATGAGCCACCACACCTGGCCTATTACTATTATTATTATCATCATCATATTATTTGTTCTTTTCAAATTCTGAAATAACCTCCCCTAAAGGCAGTCGTCACTCTAGGTAATCATTCTTTTGCTTTTCTTTGTAATTTTATATGTCTGAATATATAATTAAGTATTGTTTAGTTTTGAGTGATTTTGAACTTTATATAAATGAAATTGTATTAAATATATTTGTCTGTAACTTGATTGCTTTTTTTTTTTTTTTTTGAACTGAAGTCTCGCTCTGTCACCCAAGCCAGAGCACAGTGGCATGCTCACGGCCACCGCAGCCTCGACCTGCTGGGCTCAGGCGATCCTTCTGCCTCAGCCTTCCAAGTAGTGGAACTACAGTAGTGGTATTAGTCACCTTGCCTGGCTAATTTCTTTATTTATTGTAGAGATGAGTCTCACCATGTTGCCTAGGCTGGTCTCAAACCCCTGGGCTGAGGCAATCCTCTCACCTCTGTCTCCCAAAGTGCTGGGATTACAGTCATGAGCCACTGTGCCTGGCTTCTAACTCAATTTAATTTAACATTAAAACCCTGATTCATACACATGAATTCTGAATTCACGCATTCGTATGTTGTTGAACATAGTTGTGTTTCATTCATCTTTATTGCTGTGTAGTATTCCAATGAAGTTATCACAGTAGTAATTCCCATAGTCTGTTTTCTGCTGATAGACATTTAAGAAAGTTCCAGTTGTTTTTGTTTTGTTTTGTTTTCCCCATGGCAAACAGTGCTGCTATAAACAATGTTGGTGTCACTGAGCTGTCTGGTTTTTGCAGCCACATGAGTGTTAGGTGGTATGTTGCTTTATTTTCTACTTTTCTCATTACTAATGTTTCAGAACACCTCTTCCTATGCTGATCATTAGGTTTCCACATCTATAATTTGTTTTTTGACTTATTCTCCTTTTTCATTGATTTGTAGGTTTTTCTCATTTATTTTAGGTTTTTTTCTATTTTAGACATCATAATATGATAATTGACTTTATGGTGTCCATTGTTAACAAAAATCCTGAATTTTGGTATAATCAGATATATTCCCCCCCCCCAATGGTTTTGCTTTTGCAATTTTTAAGATAATTTTTTTCAGCTTCTGATTACAGACATATTCTTATGCATTTTCTTCTATTGACTTTCTAGTTTTAACATAACATTTAGGTTTCCAATGTATCTGCCAGCCACCTTCATATGTAGTATTGGGCAGGGATCCAGCAAGCAGGCCCATGTTTTCAACTATGACTCCTCTTTCCTCTTTGGATCTGTGGTGCCATTGTTCTCTCCCCCCTCACCCCCAAACACAGCACTCTGCTTCTGGATTCCTTATAATGTGGCTTTCTGTGTGAGCCTTCTTTAATGTTATGTAAGTTTTATTCTTTTCTTTTCCATAAGGTCTCTCACAGCTTTGTATGTTTGTTCTGATGTATTTAAGAATTTTTTGCTGGGTTCGGTCGCTCAGCCTGTAATCCCACGCTTTGGGAGGCCGAGGTGAGTGGATTGCCTGAGCCCGCGATTTCAAGACCCGCCTGGGCAACTTGGCGAGACCTCATCTCTACAATAAATCAAAAAATTAGCTGGGTGTGGTAGTGCATGCCTGTAGTTCCAGCTACTTGGAAGGCTGAGGCAGAAGGATCGCTGGAGCCCAGCAGGTTGAGGCTGCGGTGGCCAGAAGCGTGCCACTGCACTCCAGTCTGGGTGACAGAGTGAGACTCCAACTCAAAAAAAAAAAAAAAAAGAATTTTTTTATGGTATTTTAAGTGGTGTCTTTTTAAAATGTACATTTTTGAACTGCTCTCAAATGCAAACATGTAGTTGATTTTTTAATGGATTTGGGGTTTAGCAGTCTTCTTAAACTTTCTTATTAGTCTAAAGAGTTAGCAGTAGATTCTTTTGGAATTTCCTCATAGATAATCATATTACGTACAAATGGCAATGTTATTTCTTTCTTATTATATTGTAACACCTTTTATTTCCTTTTCTTGTCTTACTGAACTGGCTAGGATTTTTTTCTGCATCTTTTGAGGTGGGTCATTTTTTTTTTTTAATATCCCTTTGTAAGTAAATTACATGCATTTTTCTAATGTGAAAACATCCTTTTATTTCTGAAATTAATTCATCTTTGTCATAACGATCTTTTCTTATTCATTGGTAGAATTGGTTGGTTAATATTTTGCTTAAAATGTTTGCATCCATATGAATGCATATACCAACATATTTCAATTTTGGCATATATCATGAAATACCTTCTAGGTTTCTACAAATAGCTTTCAGTTTTCTTGTGGTGTAAAAATCTCACTGTAACTTTTTTATGTGTATGTACAGATTAATCCAAAGCTCGAGGTCATCGATCTTCAGATCTCTGCTCCTCCTGTTGTGGATATCCTTTCTTTTGATTCTACCACCGTAAGTTTTGTTTTTTTTACTTCTTCTTCTAAATTTAGGCAGTATTTAATTATTTGATTCGATCCATTTTTCTTAAAAAGTGTGAGGGGAGAAGATAAAATGTGGGCCAAGTAAGTAGCCTAACATTTTAGTATAGGAAGAACTTAGTACAAAAATTTTGTGTTGACTTTGAGATATAGTGTATTGATATTGAGATACATTGTATTGCCATTGAGATACACTGTATTTCACTGACAATATTTCTAAATAGCCACCAGAGGGAGCAGCACCAATTTCCAGGAAAGTTTTACTTTGAGTCCCTGAGCTCAGTCTAATCCCTACCAACTCTCACCCACTAAGATGCCACCCAGGTGACAGTCCACGTGCTGTGGCAGAGCAGATGCCCTACTGTGTTATTTGACCTTCAGAGGTGCTAAAATTGCTTCCAGTCTTTTCCTTAGAAGTTGTAAGAAAAGCAGTCACTTCCCTTTATCTCTTTAAAGGGATTATCTAGAAATAAGTATTTCTTTTTTTTTTTTTTCTTTTTTTTTAATCAGAGTCTTACTCTGTTGTCCAGGCTGGAGTACAGTGGCTCAGTCATGGCTCACTGCAGCCCCAACATCCTGCTTCAGCCTTCCAAGTAGCTGGAACTACAGGTTCCCATCCCCATGTCTGGCTAACTCTTTGGTTTGTTAGAGAAATAGGGTCTTGCTATGTTGCCTAAGCTCCTCTCAAACCCCTGGGCTCAAGCAGTCCTCCTACCTCAGCCTCCCAAAGTGCTGGGTTTACAAGCATGAGCCACTGCACCCAACCACGAAGTGTTGCAATTTTGTTTATAAAATTGCATATATATAATTCATTTATTCAGTGTATTCAAAGTTCAAACACTGAGAGCTGTAGCCTTTCACTCACAGAGTCTACTTAATCTTTTCGAGGCAAAGCATTGCTCCAGTTGATCCTGCTGGTTGGTGCAAGTGAGTAGTAAGATCTAATGGGAAGAGCACGTGGTCTTTGATGACACTGCTGTTATGGCATCAGTTTAGTTCAATACTTTGGGTCAAATTTTAATGTATGAACAACAACAGCAAAAAGAAATGAAAAGAAAAATCCCTGACGTTAGGATATTATAAGCTCTCCAATAGATTTCAAGAACAGTACTTATTGGAGAGGGATTCAACAGGACTGGTCCATTTTGAATCTCTTCTGTTCCAGAAAGTGCTCTAAATTGCTCAAGAGTCCTTTCAGTGTTCATCTATAGCAGAGAAGACTCCCAGATCTCTCACAAAAAACATCAGCAACAAAAACCAAGAGAGGGCAGCCGAGGGGCTGATTGTTAAAGGGAATTCCAGGAACTGCTGGTGACAACTTCAAGCCAATCTGTGGTCTTGTTTCTTACATTATTCCTATTTATAAAATAACTGCCAGCATCTCTGCATTAACAACTGACTTAGGAAATTAAAAGTTAACTAAACATCTAAAACTTGCCACAGGTTAGCTTATCTTATACTAGGTGTTCAATACATGCATTTCAGTGAATTAATTAATGTGCACATTGTAGAAACGTGAAAATTCTGGTGAGTTGGGTTGTTTCCCACATAGTGAGAGAGAGCAGGGGATAAGAGGCTTGTGAGATTTGCTGCCTCCAGATGAGGTAGTCAGCATACTAAATCGAGTATTCCTGGCCTAGAAAATATCACAGATTATTAAAAAGTCTCAGGTCCACCTTTGAGACTCACTCTCCCTGCCAGCACCCGTCACACTTCTTAAAGCCTCATGCCTGCGACATCGACCCAGTCTGGATGGATGGTGCCACAGGAGTTGGCGTAACAGTCTCTGAGTGAGGAACAGCAGGATGTCAACCCTGGATGCTAACTTAGTGGTACCCAAATTAACTGGCCTCCATTGTAGGGCCCTGACTCAGGGGATACGTATATGGGGGACTTTGGGAGGACAATTTTGTGTAACAGACATGTGGCATTTAACAGTTGTGCAGCAAAACAGAATACTAAAATTGAAAAGTACGGTTATTAGTTGTAAGGGATAATATTAGTCTAACTTATACAAAATTGTCATTTTGTAGGCAAAAATAGTCTAACATCAGTGACTTTACATGGTTTCACCCAATATAGACTTTGAGTTGTGTACTCGATGCTATATAAAAACAAAGCAAGCAAGCAAGAAAACAGGGCAGTAAGATCTTGTTTGCTGTACGTTGGTTTGGGATCATGCTAGTGAAGTCCCATCTGGATAAATTCTTTGACAGTCTGGAAGTTGCTTGCTTTCAGGCAAGGACCAAGGACTTCATTTTCCCAGGGCATTCTGAAGACGTGAATACTCAAAAGGCATTTCAATTCTTAAAAGGATATCTCAAAAGGGTTTTCCTTTAAAATTTCAATATATACCTTTTTCTTTTAGTTCAGTGAGAGATAATTGGTTAGACAACTAAAGGGGAATTACTTTTTTAACTGTTTACTTTTCCATGAACACAGTGGTAAATAATTATTAATCGATAGTTCCCTCTCTCCATTGACTATTTCTCTCTTGGCTTCTGCACAACCAGTCAGACATAATTGTACAGGAGGTTTGTGTCTGCTTTGGCAGAAGCACAATTGTGTTGTTTTTGGTGTGCACTTTGCACAAGATAGTCATTTTAAAACCCAGAGACATTGGAAACCCAAACAGGCAGTGTTTAAAGGTAGTTTTTGTTTTTGTTATTATGGTTACTGTTTCTTTTTGTGGTTTGTTAATTTGGTTTTTATAGATTGGAAGGAAGTTTCCTTAGAAATTAATATAGCCAAGATGGGATGTTAAAAAATTACTCTTTAAACCTTAATTTGCCAAATTTCTTAGTAGCATAAAAGCAGGTTTGTCCTGCTATAAGGAACAGCTGGCTCCTTCCCATTTTTGCTTGATTCAATGTTCTCTTCTGGATGAGTTGGAGACCTGAGTGTGTGGATATCTGTGCTCAGATATCTTCTCACTGCAGGGAGGAAATCGTGGCACGTAACATAATAATTGGTATTTCTGTGGCTTGCACTTGTGTCTCTAATGCCAGGCAGGAAATTTGATACAATATTTGGGGATCAAAATAAGCTGTTACCAATCTGGATTTTTAAAGCATTGTTAGAGAAAAAAAAAAGTTTCTGTGACGGGATTATACTGGCTGCCTGCCGCATAGTCATAGTTTAGAAATGGTGATCTCAGCCAGGCTCGGTGGCTCAGCCTGTAATCCCACGCTTTGGGAGGCTGAGGTGAGTGGATTGCCTGACCCTGCGGGTTCGAGACCCACCTGGGCAACTTGGTGAGACCTCATCTCTACAATAAATTAAAAAATCAGCTGGGCGTGGTAGTGCGTGCCTGTAATTCTGTCTACTCGGAAGGCTGAGGTGGAAGAATAGCTGGAGTCCAGCAGGTCAAGGCTGCAGTGGCCAGTAGCGGCCACTGCACTCCAGTCTGGGTGACAGAGTGAGACTCCAACTCAAAAAAAAAAAAAAAAGAAAGAAATGGTGATCTCAGATTCCTGAGTCTTGATTCTGATCATATTAAGTCACTTATTATATACTAATTTTCTAAAGATTATTTAGTTCAAGATTTCATTTGAGTTTTTTGATGTTTTCATTCATTTGGTTGGAACTAGACCAAGTTCCTGTCTTCAAAATCATAAGGTCACTTGGCATGAGCATTGACATACGAGGCCACTTGGGATGGCAGATCACACCTCCTCACCCTAAAGATGTGCAAGATAGGGGTTTCCGTCCTGTATCCTAATAAACAGAGTTTTAATTTTAACTAACCTTAAATACAATTTATTTTGAAATACTCTGGGATTATTAAATTTTTGTTATCTTTAGGAAAATTCTATTCTTAAATGTTGATGTGTTAATTTCATTGTTGTTTGTCCTGTAAATGAACAAAATGAAGTTGGGAATCCTGCTGTTGATCCTTAATTGCCAAAATACTGGCCTCTTCTCAGAGACTGTTTCAGGGTTCCTCTCTATCCTGGCAACTGTGCAGACCTTGAATGTCATGTGTATGCCTCTCTTTAAAATTGGGGCAGTACTTCAAGGCCAATTAATTATTTACAATAAACTTGCAATTACATTATGGAAAAAATCCAAGGGTCTACTGTCCCTTGTTGCTCCATCGGCCATGGTGCAAGAAGGCATCCCATGAGGTACCGAGGGAATGGGACCAGCCGGAGAGAAATAATGGATACGAGATAAAAGTCGGTTTCAGTCCACTAGATGCCAAATGTACGTGATTGTCAATGACAGGTTTTTAATGGAAGTATTCAGAAGAGGTCATTGGCGGGCTGGAGGAAGCTGGAGGACTTCTCTAGAAGAAAACCTTTGACTGCTTCTTGATCTGACCAGAGACAGGTGGGACTGTGACGGGTAAGGCAAGTTATCATTAGGTGCCTCAGAAGGAACTGCAGTATGGGCTGTGGTGATAAGAGGGCGTCCCTCTGGTTTTGAGGCTTACCCAATTCAACACATGGTAGATATCGGCGAATCCAGGGAGGACGGCCACTGGCATACATCCCTGCCTCTTATCAACTATTCTGCACCACTCTCCACTCTCGGCTTTCAAGAAAGTGAATAGAACAGAGACATCTGCCCCAGAGAAGCCATCCCAGAGATGGGCAACTGACAGATTCGTACGGGGGTGCAAAAGTGAAGAAAGCACCGGAGGCAGAAAGGAAGAGGCTGCAGTTGTGGCATGACTAGGACACAAGTCACGTGACAGGTGACATTGGAGTGAAGAACTGAAGGGAGCAAGTCTCAGGCCCTCTGGGAAGGGCACTGCAGACCAGTGGGGGTGGTGACAAATAGAAGGCCAGATCCCGATGAAGTGGGAGCCCCCGGGGGTTTCCTGCAGAGAAGGGCCATGATCTGACTTACATCCTCACAGGTTCACTCTGGCTGCTGTGAGAACAAACCCAGGTGGTGATGGGGGGGGAAGGGGAGCCGGGAGACTAAATAGGAAGCTCATGGAATACAGGACAGGAGGCAACATGGGCCGGGCCCAGGGCGGCAGCCAAGGATGAGCGATCAGATTCTGGGTGTATGTTGAAGGCCAAGCCAAGAGGATTTCCTGACAGATTGAATGTCAGCCGTGGGATTCCCTGTCTCCTTTCCCCAGGGACAGTCAGGTGCAGCCCTGAGGAATCTCAGGACAGCTGAGGACAACTCTTGGTCCGGAGTCGTTTGGCAGGGGGCTGCTGAGAAAAAGGATTGTGGTTTTCCTGTCCTCCGTTCTAGGATCAGGAAAGAGACCAGCTGGACCAGTGCAGAGATGGACCAGTGCAGTCTTGTGACTTTAGGAAGGGCACTCTCCCTTCATAAATGGCCCTCAGATTTGCATTTTTCAGCCAAGTTCATTGATTTTCCTCTCAGGATGTTTTCTTTGCATCAGCTTATTGTTAGAAAGAAAAAGGTGACACCCTTTCAGTTTGTCATGTGGTATATGCTACCTGAAAAATATTAATGTGCTGACAAAATATATGAACTCACACAGAGTAAACTTGCAGATACAGAGAGAATATTTCCATGAATGTTGTGGCAACAGTTCATCCTGGTTACTAGACAACATTGCGTAACTAGTCAGAGTTATTTCAGTTCCTAACTGCTTATGTAAGCAAAGATTTGGAAAGACTAAAAGAACACAGTGTATGCAAACCTAAATGTCTTAGAACTCAAATTTATAGCTTTGAAAGTGAAAAGTGGTCGTATGCAATATGAAGTGTTTAAACTTCACAGCAGCGTGTATGTGGCATTTGACTTGTAAGTGTAGCGCAGGTCACTTCTGAAACTAGGTATGTCCGTCTGTAACTTTGTGACTCTTTGCGAAACTTTAGGGAGCAGACATTTGTGTGGTGTCTTTAAGCTTTGGCTCAGTGGCCCTGCCATGTGTCTCTCCTGCCTGACTCTAAGGTCGTGAAAGGAAATGAACTTCCGCATTTATAGGATCCAGGTTCTGGGCTCCCCGGCTGGTCCCTTCTCCACAGCATCCTTTTATTAAGACTTTTTGTCTTAACTTCAAATGATACTAAATATGTCAAGTGAGATATGTTCATTTTTTTAACTCAAAAAATTACATGTGAAATGCTAAGATGCTTCATAAGAGTAAAAGGGGACTTTTTGTAAGGTTGGAGAAATAGTTTTAAAACATTCTTCTTTGAAATTGAAAGAAGTAATTAAATTGTCAAAGACATTTAAAAAGTAAGACACACATGATAACTAAGAGAAGGAAATGGGAAAAAACAATATTTTCACAGAACTCTTGCCATTTAGAAATAGAAAAACACGTATTTATTTTTTCAGATACAATCTCTAAAATAGAGATAGGAGAGAAAATACTATAGATGTGGAAGAGTCTATTTCCTAGTTAGTTGGATTCTTTTGAAGTACATCATGACCCATATGTTATAAAAACTACCAACAGCTGTGAATTGATGGCTGACCTTTTAAAAACTGTGCTTTGGAATTGTTGAAAAATTAAAGTGTTGGTTAAAGGAACATGGCTTTTTTTTTTTTTAAGACAGAGACCTGGATAGTAGTAAAGTTTATTAAGAGTATCACTATAAGAAGAGATTATAACGTGAATCAGAGGCTTTTTTCCCCTCTCCAAACAAAATATACTTTTTAATTTAAAAAATCATAATAATCACCTAGTTCCCGCTGTTTGATTAAAATATATCAAAAAATTTACTAATTTGAGTTTTTTCTCTTTAAATTTCAAAGTCACAGGGAAAAAAAACTTACATTAATGAATTCAACCAAAAATGTTATGCTAATTAACATTTTTTAAATAGTCTTATTTAAATAATACTTTAGGCAGTGAAACTGGTCCTTATTCCTGTTGATAAAGGTGATTTAGGACTTAGGCTTTTCTCTCTTGAAATGTGTAGAGAAGAAAAAGGAAACTTTACAAAAGGTTTCTGAAGCACGCTGTCTGGAAGTTCCCCAGGGTCAAGGCTTCTTAGAATTTCCTTTAGACGAGTAGCTCATTTCTTGGGAGGTGTCAAAGTTCCAGGTATCATTTCTGCCTCTGCTTTCTGAGCAGTGCCCTCTGCCTGTGGTGCCAGGTACCAGGGATGGGCCAGGCCTGGGACACACCGCCTCTCCAGTTCCCACAGCTGAGAGCCAGGGCACGCCGACAATGCCTACAGCTCTCAGCCCACACAGCCAGCAGCAACTGGTTCCTTCCTCTTCCTGCTGAAGAGAAACATCCTCCGAGATGAGAAGAAATGCACCCGGAGGAATGCGGCCACAGTGGTGGGCCTTTCACACAGGAAATTAATGTTTGGCTCTCTGGAAAGTGCTTGTCTCCTGGCCTGCCAGCCCATCAGGAGCTTCCTGCTGACCCAGAGGATGGTTTAGTAGGAGCTAAATGCCAGGGCTGCTGGGCTTCAGGGACAGAGAATGTATCTCTCAGCTGTTCTGTGTGTCTGTACCCATCTTGTTCTGAGTTATTCAGCACTGCGCACAGAGTAAAGCTAGTCAGTTTTGCTGCATTCTTTATTTAGCCACTTGTCAGTTAATTATTTGATGAAAGTAGTCAACAAGTCTGCTCAAGTGCATTTTTCGGTCAGTTCTTTGTACTTTATGCTGTTGAGTTCTATAAAATATACTAGGGCTTCAGAGAGGCCAACGCCTCATCATCTTAGTGAACTAGCTACTGAGGCCCAGTGCTGGTCTGGACCTGGTTCTTTCTGTGTCTTTCCATCTCTTTGCTTTTGCTCTCTGAGACCATCGGGCATCAGTGGAAGATGTCATACTCTGCACAGTCATACAGCCTGAAACACAGACAAAATGATGATGCTTTAAATCAGCCAACCAGCCCTATCACTTACTTTCAAATTGACTTTTACAATTGGAGGAATGTTTTAGTAGAATTTAGTTTCCTTTTTTGTTTTCTTAATTCCTACTATATTTTGTTTTTATCTTCCTTGGGATAGTGATGGCCAATACAAAGCCCAGTTTTTATATCATGTATACTTTTTAAACTGCTTTCACTTTCCAGATCAGTACAGAATTTTGGTGGGCTTCAGTGTTTACGGTGGCAAAATTCTTTTACTTTTGGTGTATTTGTTTGGACTGTTTTGCTGAAGCACTTAAGAGTTACTTGTTTGTTTAAGTTGAAGGGGAGATGGAGAAGGAATGCCCGGCATTTCCTCTTCCTTTTCAGAATGTCTTTTTAATGAACATTCCTCTCTCTTCCTCAGGAGCAAACCATCCCCACTCAGCAAGAGGCTCTCAGTGTCTCCTTCCTACTAGCCTAGCCTCTTGTCTTTGTCCCCAGCCCTGGGAGGTGGCTGTTTCATACATTTACTATCTCTATCCCAGAGCTCCCTTTTAGCCTTTAGAGATTATGTGTTTAACCAGTTTCCTATATTAAATTCTCTCTGTTAAAATAACTGCTGGGCTTTCTGTTTTTCTGCTGGACCCTGAATGATATGTTACAGTTAATCGTCCTGAAAAAATAAGATGTACACATAGATTTCTTATTTCTAATAAGGATACTTATTCTAGCACTGTTTGTGATAACAACAGCAGCAACAAAAGGACAAAAATCAAATGTCTTTTACAGGGCATTATTTAAATATAAGTATAGGATATCAGCAGGGGAATATTATATAGCCATCCCAACTACATGCAATGTATGTGATCTGAATCCTCTGCCAGTGGGAAAATTGGTTTTTGTTTTATTTTGTTTTTTGAGTTGGAGTCTCACTCTGTCACCCAGGCTGGCATGCAGTAGCACAATCACTGCCCACCACAGCCTTGACCTCCTGGGTGCAGGGGATCCTTCCGCCTCAGCCTCTGGAGTACCTGGGACTAGGTGTGCGCCACCACACCTGGCTAATTTTTATTTTTTGTCGAGATGAAATCTTGCTGTGTTGCTCAAGCTGGACTCAAACTCCTGGACTCCAGCATTCTCCCTGGCTTAGCTTCCCAAAGTGCTGGGATTATGTGTGTGAGACACCATGCACAGTTGGGAAAATTGTTATACAGTACATTAGTAAGACATTCGACATAACTTGAATATAGATGGAATATTGGACAATAGCATCCATGTTAACTTTTCTGATTTTGATATTCATACTGTGGTTATATAAGAGAATGATCTTATTCTTACTGTAGTAATTGAGGTAAGAGGGCATGGTGTCTTAACTTCTCTCAAAAGATTCAGAAAAAAATAATCAAAATAGATTGATAGAGATTGGCAGAATGTCAACGATTGGTGAATCTGGATGAAGCTTATGTGTGAGTCTTTTTTATTATTCTTGTAACTTTTCTTTAAATTGGAAATTATTTCAAAATAAAAACTTAAAAACCAAAAAGTATGTTTTCCTATGTCACTAGTAATAGTACTCTATACATCATATTTTCAAAGTATATAACCAACAATATGATTCCGATTTTTTTTTTTTTTTTGAGTTGGAGTCTCACTCCGTTGCCCAGACTGGAGTACAGTGGCACACTCCTGGCCACCGCAGCCTTGACTCGCTGGGCTCCAGCGATCCTTCCGCCTCAGTCTTCCAAGTAGCTGGAATTACAGGCGCGCACTACCACACCTGGCTAATTTTTGATTTATTGTAGAGATGAGGTCTCGCCAAGATGCCCAGGTGGGTCTCGAACATGAGGCTCAGGCAATCCACTCACCTCGGCCACCCAAAGCGCTGGGATTACAGACTGAGCTACCGAGCCCGGCCTGATTCAGATTTTGTAAAGAGGGAAAACGTGTTGATCACACACTAACCTGGGCATGGGAATTTGCCCTAGGTCATCAGCCAGCAAGTAGCAAAGCTAGTTTTGAACTCTGACTTTAGAGTGTGTTCTTTTAACTACCACATTATGTGAATACATGTTTCTAAAGCAGTGGCTTTCTCAATTATACAAAGAATGCGTAGCAGTTAAACACACACACACACACACACACACACACACACACACACACACACACCTGGAGAAAACACAGGAGCCAACGATCAGATCGTCAACATTCTGAAGTATAGTCTTCCAGGGAGAAGAGGCCTGGTCTTCCAGAAGAGCTGGAGGTTGGACCCTGGGCTGGACCAGACCTCAGAGGGGGCCTGGCCAGGTGGAATGGTGTACCCATGAGGGTTAGGAACTGCTGCTGGAAGGAGATGGATGGGGGCGGCAGGCAGACTGGGAGGAGCAGGTCTCTTCTGTCTCCTCTGTCTTCTGGTCTCTCTCATCCTTCCATTGGCCAAACCTGGCAGAAACCCGCTGACAGAAGACAGCTGCAGCTTGAAGAGTCTCAGCACCACAAAACAGAGCTCAAAAGGGTGGATTTGGAACCAACAGACACATTCTATACTAGGAATTATTGGATTAAAGGACAGGAACTTAAAAAATAAAAGGCTTTATAAGGCAAATTCCATTCTAGAATTACTAGTAATACATGAGATTTCCTTTTTCCTACACGTTTAAATATATAGGTATTACAGCTGGGTGCAATGGCTCACACCTATAATCCTAGCACTTTGGGAGGCTGAGGTAAGAGGATTGCCTGAGCTCATGGGTTCGAGACCGAGACCAGCAAGGGCAACTTGGTGAGACCTCAGCTCTACAAAAAAAAAAAAAAAAAAAAATAGCTGGGCATGCATGGTGGCATGTGCCTGTAGTTCCAGCTACTTGGAAGGATGAGGAGGAAAGATTGCCTGAGCCCAGCAGGTTGAGGTTATGGTGGCCGTGAGCATGCCACTATACTACAGCCTGGGCGACAGAGTGAGACTCTGACTCAAAATATATATGTGTGTGTGTGTGTGTGTGTGTGTGTGTGTGTGTATTACATTTGTTATTTTAAAATTATCAAGCTAACTTCATTTTTCAATGACTTGTAAGCTTTAACTTATTTTTATGATTTCTTCTCATTTTAAAATTGATCCTTAAGTTATTTGAATTAAAAGATTGACCCCATGCTATATGGGACAAATATATTTTCCTTCTTTATCACTTTACCTTGAATTTAGTTTCTGATTTTTGATAGGTGTAGCTTCAGTAACTGGTTTTTTTTGTTTTTTTTTTAGTTTGGATTCTATACAAAGACATTTTCTCACCATACCCCATATATTGTAGCTACTCTTATTAAGGTTCTATTTCTAACTATAAAGGCTTGAATTCCAGATGTATTAATTTAGTTACAAGATTCAAATGTATAGTGTCCACGATTTGTATTTTTTCTTCCTCCATTGATTTGAATAACCTCCATTAAACATTAAGTTCTTGTGTGCTTATGTCTTTTGGAGACTTTCTCTTCTGTCTTATTGATCTGTTTGTTCTTGATTCATTATCATACCTCTTAAATTAGTGTAGATTTAGAATACTTCTTTAAAATATAACGTGTAATTTTTCTTCAAAACCTTTTTGGATGTTCTTAACTATTACTTATCTGTATGAACTTTAAATTATTCTCTCTGCTTCCCAAAAACAACCCCTTGAATATTGATTGGCAGTACATAGGACTTCTAAAATAATTTGAGAATTGCCAGCTTGCCATCTTGAGTTGCTCATCTAGGAATGTTGTACTATTGACAAGTGTTTTTTTTTTCTTTCATGTATTTATTTACTGTTTAACTGACAGATAAAATTGTATGTATTTATTATGTCCAACACGATGCTTGGAAACATATATACATACGGAATGGTTAAATCTAGCTAATTAACAAACGTGTTATGTCAGCCTTTTGCTGAATCAAAGTCAGACGCTTTCTCATCACATGCCTGTTTTTCCCCTGAAAATTGCCATCATGGTTCATGTCTTCCTGAGTATTTTACCTCCTTACTAAGTGTGTATGTAGTTTCTCTCATTCCACGAAGTAGCCTGCAAGAGGTTGGGTGACACCGTCACACAGCCCCGAAGTGACGGGGGCAGGCACGGCCCAGATGAACCAAAGTCACAGCCCAAACTCTGACCTCCAGCACCAGCCCACCTTCATCCCCAGGCATCTGAGATACCAGGTCTCATGCCTCGCCACTCTCCATCCTGGCCTTGGCTTCCTTGTCATCAACATGGCCTAACCTAAGTAAATGTTTTTTTCCCTGTAGTACAGTAGCCAAAGAGGCCTGATCAGTATCTCAGGTTAGGAGAAAAAAAAAAAATGACAGAAGGACAAGTGTTGAGCACCCCAGTTTGGGAGCAGGTGGTGAGATGGGCCCTGGAGTTGGTGCCTGTAAGTAATTGGTCGTGGCGGCTACTTTGGGATTTTACACATTGCTTGTTCCCACTTGCCAAGTACGTAAATTCTTGGCACACACCAGACTTTAGTGAGCACAAATCTTTAACTTAGTGTTAGAATCCTCATCAAGAAGAATTGTGTTTAAGACACACTTGCCTCTCACTGATTATCCAGAAGGTGTGCCATATGGTGTACTCTCAGAGGTTGTTCAAGCCTAATTGTGTGGATATAGCTCCTGATATGAATAATTATTTGATCTGCCATGTCTTTAAATCTCTTTTACTGCAATGTACTGGCTATGCCTCCCTCGTCAGGGCTCTACTGCTGCTATGCTGTTACTGCTGTCCCAGGTCCCCACCCTTGCCCTGTCACTCATTTTCATTTTTTTGTTTGTTCTTTTTTTTTTATTTTTTAGAGATGGGGTCTCACTATGTTGCCCAAGCTGGTCTTGAACTCCTGACCTCAGGTGATCTTCCTTCCTCAGCCTCCCAAATAAATGGGATTAGAAGCACCCAGCTTGTTTGCTCACTTTTTTTTCTTTTTTCTTTTTTCTTTTTTTTTTGAGTCAGAGTCTCACGCCGTTGCCTAGGCTGGAGCACAGTGGCACACTCATGGCCACTGCAGCCTCCACCTGCTGGGCTTGGGCAATCCTTCCACCTCAGCCTCCACCTATAATCCCAGCACGCCTGGCTACATTTTCTTTTCTTTTCTTTTCTTTTCTTTTCTTTTCTTTTCTTTTCTTTTCTTTTGAGTAGGAGTCTCACTCTGTCACTCAGGCTGGAGTGCAGTGGCATGCTCACAGCTACCACAGCCTCCACCTGCTGGGCTCAGGCTATCCTTCCGCCTCAGCCTTCCAAGTAGCTGGACCCACAGGCACATGCCGCCATACCTGACCATTTTTAATTTTACTTATTATAGAGATGAGGTCTTACCACGTTGCCCAGGCTGGTCTCAACCCCCTGGGCTCAGGGAATCCTCTTGCCTCTGCCTCCCAAAGTGCTGAGATTACAGGTGTAAGCCACTGCGCCCAGCTGATTTTTTGATTCATTAGAGAGTCAGGGTCACACCAAGTTGTCAAGGCTGGTGTCAAGCCCCTGCACTCAGGCAGTCTTCTCGCCTCCACCTCCCAAAGTACTTGGGATTACAGGCATGAGCCACCGCATCTGGCTTGTTTGCTCACTTTTAAAGAAAGTAATTCTTTATGGCAGGAACTGTTCATGGGAAGTTTCCTTGGGTGGTATTAATGCTATTAGTTGCTGGTGTTTAGGTATTCATTTCTTTTTGGAATAGACAAGAACATCAGATTCCATCAGATTTGGTTAGTGTGATTTTTATAAAGTAAGTCTTACTTTCCATTGACTGTTATTTTTATTTGTTTGTTTGTTTATAGTCAGGGTCTCACTCTGTTGCCCATGACGGAGTGCAGTGGCAAGATTATGGCTCACAGTGGCCTCCTGGTTTTAGGTGATCCTTCCACCTCAGTCTCTCAAGTAACTGGGACTACAGGTGTGTACCACTATGCCCAGCTCTTTTTTTTTTTTTATGTTTTGTAGAGCTGAGGTCTCGCTATGTTGTCCAGCTTGGCTAGTCTCAAGCTCCTAGGCTCAAGCAGTTCTCCTACCTTGGCCTCCCAAAGTACTGAGATTACAGGCGCAAGCCACCACATACAGCTGACTTTCATTTTTAAACAAAACTATATTTTCTTGGTAAATATCTCCAGTGAACTGGGTTGAAAATCTTGGGGGCTGGACTCAAAAGCAAGCCCAAACCCATAATATTTTGTTTTTTCTCTAGTGATTGGAGGCACTTTTACAAACTGTGTGGCCGTTTGTGGAATCCAGGCTGTCTGTGGCAGCCTTTCTCTCCCTCTGGTTATTCTTGTTCCTCAGATCACAAGGATCCAGAGTCTGAAAGATCCGGTGTCCTGAGACACCAACTCCTGAGAGCCCACTCCCGTCTCCTGGGCTGATTATGTCATTGAGCTGTGTGTGGTGCACCTTGACCCTGAGGTGCACCTTTCAAGGACATTTTATAGCTCTCTTGGACAGGTCTTTGGTGTGAAGCTTCAGGTTCCGTGGAATGCGTAACTGCACTATTCTCAAAGGTCGAGCACATGTAAAATACGTTTATTTTAAATGACATCTGACATCAGGTAAAAGCGCCATGCTGAGTAAATGTTAGTCTATGTTCAGAAATATTCATTTTAAGCATAATAATTTAATAAAATTCCAAGGCAATACGTAACTAAAATAACATTACTTTAAACAGAGGTGGAAGTGCATCATGAAGAAAAAGTGAAGACAATTATATGCTTTGGAAAATCCATTAAAATTTGAAGAATTTGACTAAGAAATGTACTCTCCCAAGATTTATACTTTTAGAAAAGTCTAGCTGGCCACGGTGGCTTACGCCTGTCATCCCAGCACTTTGGGAGGCTGAAGCGAGAAGATTGCCTGACTCCAGGAGTTCAGGCTCGGTGGCTCAGCCTGTAATCCCAGCACTTTGGGAGACTGAAGCGAGTGGTTTGCCTTAGCTCGCGGGTTCGAGACCAGCCCCAGCAGCTTGGCCATACCTCATCTCTACAATAAATAAAAAATTAGCTGGGCATGGTAGCGTGTGCCTGTAGTTCCGGCTACTTGGAAGGCTGAGGCAGATGGATTGCCAGAACTCAGCAGGTCGACGACGCTAGAGTGGCCATGAGTGTGCCACTGCACTCCAACCTGGGAGACAGAGTGAGACTCCAACTCAAAAAAAAAAAAAAAAATGAGACTGAGTGTGGTGGCTCATGCCTGTAATCCCAACACTTTGGGTGGCAGTGAGACTCCAACAAAAAAAGAAAAGTCTATGTGCTTTTTATTCTTAATTTTTATTTATTTGTGTATTTATTGAGTAAGGATCACCATCTTTGCCCAGGCATGCTCATGGCCACTGCAGATTTGACCTGCTGGGCTCAGGTGATCTTTCCACCTCAACCTTCCAAGTAGCTGGAACCACAAGCACATGCCACCACACCCAGCTAATTTTTTTTATTTATTGTAGAGACAAGGTCTCGCCAAGTTGCCCAGGCTGGTCTTAAACCCCTGGACTCAGGCAGTCCTCTCATCTTTGCCTCCCAAAGTGCTGGGATTACAGGCATGAGCCACTGCACCCAGCTGTATGTACTTTTTATATTATTTAGTACACAGTAAAATTACTGGAAAAATGCAAGATGCTAACACTATTCTAGATATTATCTTGTTCTTTACATTTTCTAAAAATCATATATTTAGGTGTCCTGTGAATTACAAATGGAATAAACATGACTGTTTTACATTTTGGGCACCATGTATCAAAGGGTCACACCCTTCTCATTCCTTGGAAAAAGTCTCTTTCTGGTACACAATTAAGTGGCATGAGAAATTTTAAGCATTTAAGATTATATTTACTCTTTCTTTTTTTTATTTTTTAGCACAGAGTATCTACAACAAAAGATTATGTTTGTTTTTAAAGGGTTACCTTTTTTCGTTGTTGTTGTTGGAGTCTCACTTTGTCAGCCAGGCTGGAGTGCAGTGGCACGATCATAGCTCACCGCAGCCTCAACCTTCTAGGACTAGATGATCCTTCCACCTCACCCTCCTGAGTAGCTGGGACTACAGTTGCAAACCACCATGCCCAGCTAATTATTTTGATTTTTTGTAGAGATGAAGTCTGGCTATGTTGCTCAGGCTGGTCTCAAACTCCTGGCCTCAAGCAGTCCTCCCACCTCTGCCTTTCAAAGTACTGGAATTACAGGTATGAGCCACCACACTCAGCCTCACTTTTTAAATTAAGTATACTGATATGTTTTCCAAATAGTAAAAAATTAATTTCAGAATAAACTCCCACTCACCTTAAATATATTTAAAACTTTTGATTTAGAGAGCAAGTTTTCTCTGAGACATTACATTATTAACATTTAATTTAGCCTTAAGACCTGTTTATTTCTGTTACTAAGTACTGTGACTATTTTGATGTATTTATTAGTCAAAGGAAACGACAGTCACAGGGTTTATATCCCAAACTATGAATATGTTTGTGAATATGTTTTGTTTATTTTTAGTTTCTGCCTCAGCATCCTTCCAGGCGGTTCTCCTGGCAACGGTGGCATTGCTTCTGCCTGTCATGTGTTTTTTGCAATGAGCTCTTTCATCCTATTCCCCACGACAACTTACTTTGTGCAAATGTTCTAGCTGTTCTATCCAGCCATTAACTTATGTAATTTTTCTTACAGTATTATCCAAAAAAAAATTATTTTTAACATTAGGGAAAAGGAATTTTGTGAGAACTTAAACAATGATTTTGTAATGGAAAGAAACACGGAAATGCTAGGATGTTGACTTTCCCTCCTCCCTCCATGTCTCCCCACACCATTCCTCACGCCAAAGAGGGAGAATTGGACTGACCACAAAAGCTAGGATTTGCGTGTTTTCCTCTGCTTCTTCTATACCTGGCACAGGAGGATGTGGACTAGATGTGGAGACCAGGGCCAACCAGCCTGTGAGGGGAAGGGCCAGGACATGTGGCATTTCTTTTTTTTTTTTTTTGAGTTGGAGTCTCACTCTGTCACCCAGACTAGAGTGCAGTGGCCGCTCCCGGCCACCACAGCCTCGACCTGGGCTCCAGCGATCCTTCCGCCTCAGCCTTCCAAGTAGCTGGAACTACAGGCGCGTGCTACCACACCCAGCTGATTTTTGATTTATTGTAGAGATGAGGTCTCGCCAAGTTGCCCAGGCGGGTCTCGAACCCGCGGGCTCAGGCAATTCACTCACCTCAGCCTCTCAAAGGCACGGGATTACAGGCTGAGCCACCGAGCCCGGCTT
>CAUYQG010157855.1:0-29486 GCA_963574415.1 Tarsius wallacei | reverse complement strand
AAAATAAGCTGGGCGTGGTAGCGCGCGCCTGTAGTTCCAGCTCTTGGAAGGCTGAGGCGGAAGGATCGCCGGAGCCCAGCAGGTCGAGGCTGCGGTGGCCGGGAGTGGCCACTGCACTCCAGTCTGGGTGACAGAGTGAGACTCCAACTCAAAAAAAAAAAAAAAAAAAAGAAATAGAAACTAGTGCTTTTGAATTTTCCTTTTAGTTACACTGAAAAATCTTGATTCATGTTTTTATTGTGCCCTTTGATCTCACTTGAGGAATTACTGATGAGTTTTATTATTCAGGGAGGCAATGTTACTTCTGATCCTTTCATTGAAATGTAAATAGGAATTAAGCTACTAAGAGTCTTGGAAAATAATCCGGTGGTAGGAAAAGCTATGAATGCATTTATTTCATCCTGGTGATTCTTTTTTTCCCTCCTGCCCCTGATTCTACTTCTGTTCTCAGAAATTCAGTCCAACTGATTTCTGTACCTAGAAGAACTTGAGGGGATCAGAAGATAGAAAATATTTTAAATTGAATACTACCTTCCTTTAAGTTGAAGAGCTTAAGTGTGTTTTGTTCCTTTTTTGTTCCTTTTCCTGTGGAAGGCAGAATATTAATTTTATGTAACAGTCTTTCTGCCATTAGACTCATTTAACTCTTCTTAGTAACAGCATTGGGGAAACTGTAAAGATTGATTCTATAAGTCATATAAAGCAATGAAAGTGATTTTTGCATAATGATAATGCACTTGTTCATGTTAGCTTTTCTAATAATTGTTATTATGCAGGGGTGGATAATATCTATCAATACCCATGAGGGCATTAAAGAAATTAGTTGAGAGCTATATAGATTTAATTTGGTAGGGGCATAAACATTTTTCAGATTTTAAGGTTGATAAAATTATATCTAGCAGCCAGTTGCAGTGGCTCATGCCTATAATCCCAGCACTTTGGGAGGCTGAGGTGAGAGGATTGACTGAACTCACCGGTTCAAGACCAGCCTAGGCAACTTGGCGAGACCTCATCTCTACAATAAATTAATTAATTAATTAACTGGGCACAGTGGTGCATGACTGTAATTCCAGCTGCTTGGAAGGCTGAGGCAGGAGGATCACCTGAACCCAGTGGGTTGAGGCTGTGGTGGCCGTGAGCATGCTACTGCACTCCAGACTGGGTGACAGAGTAAGACTTGAACTCTGAAAAAAAAAAAAAAAGACTAAAATTATGTCTAACAAATAAATATGAATATGCCTCAGATGTGTTTTATGGTCCACTTAAAAGTGCAGGGAGGGGAAGGGCGGGTATGGGTGTGATGGGTCACAACTATAATTGCAGCAGTTTGGGAGGCTAAGGAGGGTGAATTATTTGAGCCTAGGAGTTTGAGACCAGCCTGGGCAACATAGTAAGTTCTTGTCTCTACAAAAAAAAAAAAAAAAAAAAAAAAGATTAAAAATATTTGCCATGAATTGTGGCATGGGCCTGTAGTCCCAGCTACTCAGGAGGCCGAGGCAGAAGGGTCCCCTGAGTCCAGGAGGTCGAACCTGTGGTAAGCTGTGATTGTGTCACTGAAGTCCAGCCTGGGCGACAGAACTATACCCTGACTCAAAAAAGGCAAAAAAATTTTGAAGGGAGAGGGGATGGTAGGACAATGCCAGTAGTAAGTAGAAACAATAAGTTAATTAGAGGAAAGACAAATAGCCAGATTTACTATATGTATACCTTGGCCTCCCAAAATGCTAGGATTACAAGTATCAGCAACTGTGTCTGGCCAATCTTTTTTTTTTTTTTTTTAAGAGATGAGGTCTCACTACCTTTCCCAGGCTAGAGTACAGTGTATATACAGTCAAGTGAGAAATTTCTTATGTGCAGATTTTAAGTAGCTTTGCTGCCTTGTGGCTTTTCGGATATTTCCTTTAGAGACTAAGTTACCTGTTTTATAATCATAGGGGTTTTTTTTTTTTGTTTTTCTTTTTGTTTTTGAGTTGGAGTCTCACTCTGTTGCCCAGACTGGAGTGCAGTAGTATGCTCCTGGCTGCCGCAGCCTTGACCTGCTGGGCTCTGGCGATCCTTCTGCCTTCCAAGTAGCCGGAACTACAGATGTGTGCTACCACGCCTGGCTAATTTTTGATTTATTGTAGAGACAAGGTCTTGCCAAGTTGCCCAGGCAGGTCTCCAACCAGCAGGCTCAGGCAATCCACTTGCCTCGGCCTCCCAAAGTGCTGGGATTACAGGCTGAGCCACTGAGCTTGGCCAATCATAGGTTTTAAAGTAAGGAGAAGCTGAGGTGGAGTGGGTAGATGTGTGGGAATTACTTCTAGTTATTTAAGCCACAGACCACAAACTAGAAACATCTTCCCCTAGTTTATTCGGTTTTTTTCTTGTTTTTTTTTTTAAGATGAGAAAGTAGAATTTATTGAGAAGACAGAAAAGCTCCCACAGCAGGAGGGGACCAAAAGAGGTTGCGTCCCCCCCCCCCCCCATTTATTCTTAGTTAATATCTTCAATCTTTTTTTCGGGGGGGGGGGTGTCTCACTCCGTTGCTCAGGTTTGAGTACAGTGGCATAATCCCGGCTTGATGCAGGTTTGACCTCCTGGGCTCAGGTGATCCTTGCACTTCAGTTTCTTAAGTAGCTGGGACTACAGGTGTGTACCACCACACCTGGCTAATTTTTATTTTTATTTTTATTTTTTTTGAGTTGGAGTCTCATGCTGTCACCCAGACTGGAGTACAGTGGCCGCTCCCGGCCACCGCAGCCTCGACCCACTGGGCTCTGGTGATCCTTCCGCCTCAGCCTTCCAAGTAGCTGGAACTACAGGCATGCACAACAATTTGCATCATTTAAAATAAGCCTTCTGACATACAGGTTTACTAGGACATAGTTGTACTTGTTCTCTTGGTATTATGTAGTTAATATTCAGAAATTATTTGACCGAAGCAAAATTGAACAAGTGGGCCACAGTGGCTTACAATCCTAGTGTTTTGGGAGGCCAATTTGGGAGAAATGCTTGGTGCCGGGAGTTCAAGACGAGTGTGGGTAAACACAGTGAGATCTGACTATACAAAAAACTAGCTGGGTGTGGTGGCGCGTGCCTGTGTATTCTCAGCTACTTGGGAGGCTAAATAGCAGGAGGATCTGATGAGCCCAGGAATTTGAGGCTGTAGTGAGCCACTGTGCCTGGCCAAAGTGATTTATTTTAAAAATAATATCCCAGATCTTGGTGGATTTTTTAAAAAATCCAGATGTGGCCAGGTGCAGTGGCTCATGCCTACAATCCCAGCAGATAGGAATCGCTAAGACAGGACTAACGACAGTGCTTACAGGGTGGTTTTGAAGATCAGTATAATGTATAATACCTGGAACATGGAAACCTATGGTGGTAGTTGCTGTTCTTTTTAGTAGGAATCTTACATCAGAACTGCAGTCACCACAGGATAAATGGAAGCAAATGTGTGAGTTCAATCCTCTGTGTACCTGACCACTTAATGCTTTTGCTTTTAAGACCTCTGTGGGGCTAGGTCTTACAGTGGCTCATGGCTGTAATCCCAGCCTTTGGGAGGCCAAGGCTGAGAGGATTACTTATGGCCAGGAGTTCAGTACCAGTCTGGGCAACATAGTGAGACGTCATCCCTACCAAAAAAAAAAAAAAGCTGTGCTCAGTGGCTCAGGCTGTAATCCCAGCACTTTGGAACGCCGAGGTGAGTGGATTGCCTGAGCCCATGGGTTCAAGATCAGCCTGGGCAACTTGGCAAGACCTCATCTCTACAATAAATCAAAAATTAGGCTGGGCTAAGTGGCTCAGCCTGTAATCCCAGCACTTTGGGAGGCCGAGGCAAGTGGATTGCCTGAGCCTGTAGGTTCGAGACCCACCTGGGCAACTTGGCGAGACCTCGTCTCTACAATAAATCAAAAATTAGCCAGGCGTGGTAGCGCATGCTTGTAGTTCTGGCTACTTGGAAGGCTGAGGCAGAAGGATCACCGGAGCTCAGCAGGTTGAGGCTGTGGTGGTTAGGAGTGTGCCACTGCACTCCAGTTTGGGTGACAGAGTGAGACTCCAGCTCAAAATATATATAATATATATTAGTTGGCAGGCTGGGCTTAGTGACTCAGCCTATAATCCCAGCATTTTGGGAGGCCGAGGCAAATGAACTGCCTGAACCTACGGGTTTGAGACCAGCCTGGGCAATTTGGCAAGACCACGTCTCTACAGTAAATCAAAAATTAGCTGGGCATGGTAGCATGTGCCTGTAGTTTCGGCTACTTGGAAGACAGAGAAGAATCGCTGCAGCCCAGCAGGTCAACACTGGGTGGCCATGAGTTTGCCACTGCACTCCAGCCTGGGTGACAGTGAGACTCCAACTCAAAAAAAAAAAAAACCAAAAAAAACTGGGAGGGGTGGCAATGCTTATAGTTGTAGGTACTTGGGTAGCTGAGGAGGGAAGATCTGTTAAGCCTAGGAGTTTGAGGTTGCAGGGAGCTATGACTGCACCCCTGCACTCCAGCTGGGTCCACAGAGCAAGACTCTTGTCTTTTTTTTTTTTTTTTTTTTTTTTTATTGAGTTGGAGTCTCACTCCATTGCCCAGGCTGGAGTGCGGTGGCATGCTTATGGCCACCCCAGCGTTGACCTGCTGGGCTCCGGTGATCCTTCCACCTCAGCCTTCCAAGTAGCCAGAACTATAGGCGCACGCTACCATGCCCAGCTAATTTTTTATTTTATTGTAGAGACAAGGTCTCGCCAAGTTGTCTGGGCTGATCTCTAACTCACAGGCTCCCAAAATGCTGGGATTACAGGCTGAGCCACCGAGGCTGGCCAAGACTCTGTCTCTTTAAAAGAAAAAAGGGAAAGCCATAGAGATTGAGCCACTTGTATTTTTAAAAAATTCCGTACGTGAGGTAATGTGTGAAATGGAAGACTTTAGGATAAATTTATGGAAGAGTCAAAGAATAATTTGTTTGTCTGTAGAGACGGGGTCTTGCTTTGTTGCCCAGGCTGCATTGTGTATCATAGCTCACTTCAGCCTCAAACTCCTGGGCTCAAGCAGTCTTCCTACCTCAGCCTCTTGAATGGCTGGGACTATAGGTGGGTACCATGCCTGACTCTTTTTTTTTCTCCTCCTTCTCAGTCAGGGTCTCACTGTGTCACCCAGGCTAGAGTGCAGTAGCATGATCATGGCTCACAGCAGCCTCTACCTCCTAGGCTCAGGCAATTCTTCCACCTGAACATCTCGTGTCACCATGCACAACTAATATATATGTATATAAAATATATATATATATTTGGTAGAGATAAGGTTTCACTGTTTCCCAGGCTGGTCTCCAACTTCTGGACAATTTGCACGCCTCAGCCTCCTAAAAGTGCTGGGGTTACAGGTGTGAGCCACCATACCAAATCATCCCTGGCTCATTTAAAAAATATTTTTGTAAAGATAGGGTCTTGTTTTGTTGCCCAGGCTGGTCTAGACTGCCAACCTCAAGTGATCCTCTTGTTTCTCCCTCCCAGAGTGCTGGGATCACAGGCGTGAACCACCACAGCCAGCCTAAAGAATGATTTTAACTAAGAAAATAAGCAGGGGATACTTAAGTTTTGCAGTCAGTTTTTAAAATCTCCACAGCCCTGTGAGATACTGATCCTTAGTTTACAGAAAAGGAAATTGAGGCCTATGAATGAATATGTTCAAGGCTTTGGGACTAGTATAGGATTTGAATAGAGGTTAGTCTGATTCTGATACTCTTCTGGTATAATATGTATGCTGCTTCCCTTCAGACCATTGTGTGCTTGAGTTACTTCCAGCCATCCCTTTGAGGGGGATGACAACTAAATTTGCCTAACCAAAGTATAATAGGAAAGCAAGTCTGGTTAGTTATGTAATGAATATTAAAGTAAAAGAAAGTAATTCTGCATTAATTGAGATGTTTGAGTACTACTATTTTGGTTTAAAATATAAGTAAAAGCCAGCTGGGTGTAGTAGCTCTTGCATATACTCCTAGCACTTTCGGAGGTGGAGGCATAAGGATTACCTGAGCCCAGGGGTTAGAAACCAGCCCAGGCAACTTGGCAAGACCTTGTCTCTATAATAAATCAAGAAATTAACTGGATGTGGTAGCATGCGCCTGAAGTTCAGCTACTTTGGAGCACCTGAGTTCGGCAGGTCCAAGCTGCAGTAGCCATGAGCATGCCACTGCACTTTCCAGCCTGGGGGACAGAGTGAGACTCCAACTCAAAAAAAAAAAAAAAGCAAAAGCCAATTTTTATTTTGGGGGAATGTTCTACCTAGCACAAATAATTAAATTTGTGTATGAAGTTGTTAGTTCTTCAGCATGTTCAGATAAGTTTTAACTAACTATTTCAACTTTTTTCTTACCTCCATAGGAACGTCAAGGTCGTGGAAAATAAAAGGCAGTTCTGCACAGACTGCAGCAACGGTTGCATCTGCATATCCTAAGAGGAAAAAATGACCTTCAAGAGAATTAGAACTTTTTTCTTAATTTCATTGACTTCAGAAACAATTGCAGACTTGCAGTTTAAGTATTGGAATTTCACAAAAGATATAGGACTTAACTGGAAAATGAAAAAAAAAAGAAAAAGAAAAAACTAAACAAAAAGTCCCTCTAGATAGTTTAGGTGAAAAATGTCCCTTTTATTTTGGCTTTGGTTGTGATTTCAGAGCATAATGCTTTGTTTCTTTGTCTTTTTACTATGTTTTTCGGATTTTTAAGTCCGTAAGTGCATACAGTTTTCTCTAATTTTTAAACCCTTTCCTCCTCCCATTTTGACATTTGCACTTGGAGAACACTTGAGTTGCAAAGGTTTTGGGCATCCACCCCAGAAAGTGGGAATTTGGTTTTTCCCTTCCGAACTGGAAGAACATTTTTTTTATGAAGAATTTTTGTCTAGGAGAATTTAACAGTGTTACCCAAGGTTGTGTCTTTAAGGGTGGTTCATTTTCTCTGACCCTTTGTTACTCAAAGTACTAGGAGTCCTAAGAAATGTTCTGTTCTTGTACATTATACTGATTAAGTCAGGATTAATTTGATTTCAAAGCTAAGAACAGTGGTGAAAACTCATTTACAGAAATGCATTTTGGAAGAGAAAAATATTGTAAAACGTGTAGTGAATGTTTCTTCAGTTTCTTGTTCAGCCAATGAGGAAAGGGCATTGCCTTTCTTTTTACCATTAATCACTTCTCAATAAACGTGAGATCCTGTTGAGCATCACTTCTAGACCATTTAGTATTATTTGAGTCTGCTATATTTTATGAAAGATGTGGAGTGTAAGGAGCTCTAAGAGGTGAGACAGCAACTAATTTTAGAGTTTTTGCTGAGAGGAAATAGTTGAGGCTTGCTTTGTACCCAGGGCTGGATAACCATCACTTGTGTAAAAGCAGGGTGGGCAATATTCATAATGCTTTATTTCTGAATAATTTCTAGAGAAGGTAGAGTCATTGTTAACTCATTCATTCAACAAATATTTGACTATGAGAATTAATTAGATGCCAGGTACTATGCTGACTCCATAGATTCTGGCCCGCTGTCTTAGGTGCAAAGGACGTGGAACCTAGTATCAATGATGTAATTGTTTTGTCTGAAATATGGTTTATTTAGGCAGTATTTAATGTAGGATGCAGGTCCCCCAAACATAAAATTTCACTGGGCTTGGGTCTTTGGGAAGCTTATAATCATAACAGCATTTCATCCATTCTTGTTTATTCCCAAAGGTTTGGAGGCTTCTCTGCCTTAAAGATCTTTAGCTCAAGATGTTCCAATTTTTGAGAATTAAATGCACAAGAACATCTAACATCTATACTAAGAAAGCGTTCTGAAAATGGATTTTAATACATTTGGACAGAATTTTGACCTCATGGCTTATTCATTCTGTTCATATAGCCAGGCTACTAAAGTCAAGGGTGCCATCAAGAGTGCTAATAAAATGAATAAACACTGATTTCCAGTTAGTATCATTGTTGACACCTGAAATTGAAAAACTTTTCTTGGCCTACCAGAGGCATAGTACAGTATTCCTAGATATTTCTGCCAAGCTTTTTGAAATACATTCCTCCCAAATTGGGGGATTGTGTTTTCATTGGCTTGAAGGTGCTGGATTTCCCAGTAAGATATGTAACACTCATTTTTTAGCTCAAACATTGACTTTTTTAGATGACTTCGGGCTTAATTGTTCAGCATTTTACCTTCAAAAGGGAAAATATCCAGAGAAACGCAAATACAAAGCAGTTTTAACTAGGTTTTTATGTTGTATTCAAGTTGGATATGAGATTGTTCAAGATGACTTTTTTTTTGCAATTTGAAATGTTAGCACCACAGTAGCTTAACCAGTGCTTTCTAGTCTTTTCATAGCACATATTGAAAATACTATTATGGCTTTGGGAATAGACTGAAAGGAATTTGGATCCCCTATCAGGGTTGTACACCTATTTTTCCCTCAGTGTCGAGGGGTTTAGAATCTTGGATTTGTATAAAAAATTAGACTGCACGCTGAGAGACTCGTCTAAAAGCTGGTTTAGTGAAGACCCTAAGATGCAGCTAAAGTAGTTTTCTTATTGCTAAAGACAACTTTTCCAGTGGGAATTAACTTTTGATTATTCTCAAGGCTTTGTCCTGTCAGTTGTGAATGTAAAAACATTGGCTAGCCATCAGTTTTACTGTACATTATCAGTGTCATAATTCAGAGAATTTTAAATATTTAATATGAACAAAATGTATAAATTTCACATTCACTAAATTTAATGTGATTGGCTATCTTCCCCTAACATGTTTAAAGATGCTGGATTTCTCATCAAAATATGGCAACTCATTGTTTTCACTTTTAGCTCATTTAAAAATTTTTTATTTTGAAATAATTTTAGACTTGCAAAAAATAGTATGTAGAGTTCTCATATTCTTTACTCAGCTTTTCCCAGTATTAACTTCTTGTATAACCATACTAAAAACTATTAAAACCAGTAAGTATTGGTACAATACTATATCTACAGACCTTAATGGAATTGTGCCAACTATCAAAACTAGTCTTTTTCTGATTCAGCATCCAATCCAGGATTCCACACTGCATTTGGTTGTCTTTAGACTCTAGCCTGTGACAGTTCTTCAGTCTTCATCTTTTATGACTTGATGGCCTTTGGAGGTACTGGCTAGTTATTTTATAAAATGCCCTTCCAACTGGATTTATCTGATAATTCCTCACTAGATTAAGGTTATTATTTGGCAAGAGTGCCACAAAAGCACTGTGCCCTTTTCAGTGCATTGTATCAGAATATATGATGTTGACAAGACTTTCTACTGGTGATAATTTTAGTCGCATGGTTAAAGTGGTATCTGCCAGATTTCTCCACTGTAAAATTATTAATTTTCCCTTCATACTTAATATGTAACTTGGGATATACTTTGAAAATCATTCTTTGACACACTAATTTTGGATATCTGGATTGTTACTGCCTGCAACAAGTATTACTGTGGAATTTGCCAAATGTTAATTTACTGTTTTTATTCCTTCTAGTTTTTCTAGTTAGAATCCTACTGTAAGGAGGAGATTTCCTTTTTTTCCCCCTTTTATTCAGTTATATCAATACGGGCTAATATTTTATTCCATGGGTTAATGTAATTTATTTTGTTGCTCAAATTATTCCAGCTTTCACTATTCAGAGATCCTTCAAATCGTCTCCTGTGTCTTTTTGACATGCCCTCAACATTTTTGGCACCCTACCTTCCTTTCTAATACTGCAAGATGTTCTAAGCCAGTCTTGTGTTTTCTCTGCCCCAGCTCCATGTTTTCAAGGAAATCCGGTTCCTTTTCTTGGAAAATATTTAGAAACTATAGGTTGTTGTGTGTTTTTTTTTTTTTAATTTAAGGCATTTCTTCAGCTTGCAATTGATTGTGTGTTTTTTGGATTTTTGATTTTAGTTTTGTGGAGTCTGTTGCCCAGGCTGGAGTGCAGTGGCATGCTCACAGCCACCACAGCCTCTACTTGCTGGGCTCACCTTCCCTCTACTTGCTGGGCTCACCTTCCAAGTAGCTGGAACCACAGGCACGTGCCACCTCACCTGGCTAATTTTTTGATTTATTATAGAGAGGAAGTCTCACCAAGTTGCCCAGGCTGGTCTCGAACCCGTGGTCTCAGGCAATCCTCTCGCCTCCCAAAGTGCTGGGATTACAGGCGTGAGCCACTGTGCCCAGCTGCAATTGATTGTTAAACTGGGATTTATTACCAGTGAAAGTGGAGAATTATTTAGTCCAATCAAAACACTTAGCCACTTTATCTCTCCCCTTTCATAATGCTACATATGAATAAATCTGGGATTATGGAAAGGGCTTTCACTTGATGTAATACTTCACCTAGAGTGCGGCTCAGTGCACGTGGGTTGGTTTGCATCCTTTCTTAATTTCTACCTTCAGTCTTGTGAATAGACCCAAAACGCTGGAATTTCTACCCAAAGTGTTGGAAGTCTTGGTTTTCACACCTCCCGAACTATTTTGGGGTCCCAGAGCTGCTTTTACCTGAGAGAAGATAAGTGAAGTGGTCTTGTACTAAAGTTTTCCGTTTTCCATTATGGAGTTAATACAGCATTTGAATGTTACCACTTATTTTGGCCTCATTTGGAAAATGATTTATTTGTGGTTTGTGTATCATGAATGTTCTGAAAATGAGAGTGGAAGTAAAAGTGTCTCTAGGATTCAGATCTGATAAGTTCGTTTACAATTAATTTTTTCTGCGTTGGGAAGCAATGCTACTCTCTTATGACTACTGGTTTCTGGGCAGCCGGTGAAACTCCTTACCCATGAGAAGAAGGCTTTCTTTGGAGCTGTAATGTTTAATTACAGCTGCTGGGTTTGCACGTGCAGCGCTGACAGTGCTGTGGTATAAACCAACCATCTTCAGCGAGGTTAAGTGAACTGGAGAAGGTCCCACAGCTTTCAGGGCCCTTGGTGCCCGGTATCTGGGACCACCTCTGGAGCTCCGCCTGCGAGGGTTTCCGCCTCGCTCCGCCCCGCGGCCGGGTTTGGCGGCCGGCTGGAGAAGGGCACACTTGCCTCTGCTATCGCCTGGTTCCCTCCATGTTCCCCTGACCCCGCCGCAGCCTCTGGTTTTTGTACGCTTTCTCTCTGTGCGGCTGTTTTACCGCGAGGAGCCCCGGGTTCAAGATGGTGTCCGCCATTGCTTCTGCGCCTGCGCAAAAGCCTCTTCCCGGTGCCCAGTCCCTCATCTTCCCAGGTGAGCTGGGTTGTCTTAAAGACAGGGAAATGCGTTTTCACGCCACCCTGCCAGCGGGGCGAAAATGACACTCGTGTCATGCATGGCTTGTTGCTTTCTTCAGCCTTTTCAATAACGCTCAAACGTGAGGCAGCTAAAGATTGGAAAGCTGTTAGCCCCATCTGCTGGCCATAGAGGTTCGGAAAAGCTTCCCGAGGAAACTCCCAATTTTGCTGCTGTCCAGTTGTGCTCATCTGTTTTTCCATCTGTCTAGTTCTTCAACCAATATTTTGCGAGCTCCTGTCGGTGCTATTGTTGGGCACTGGGGGACAGATAAATAACTGAAAATTCTCAGAATTCAACTTAAGGAATACTTTGTAATACAGTTTGGAGTTGTGGGAGGTATGCACAGTGGATAGCAGAGGAAGGGCGCATCTGCCTAGAAATTGCCTTTCTATGTTGGCGTTTTATTCGTAGATTTTCTTTATGTTAGTGGAAACCACATGAGCCCCTTGCCTCTCCATCCTCCACAGCTTCAACCCTCACTCCAGGCGCTCTGCTCCACCCTTAACGGGCTGTGTGATTTGGGGCAAGTCTTTGCTCTTAGTGCACAATTCCTCATTGGAAAAAGGAAATGACCTTTGAAGCCTCTTGATTGTATTTTTACAGGAATTTAAGTTGATTTTAACTAGTAGTTCTAATCTTAAAAAAAAATTCAGAGAGTTGTATATATAGAATAAAAAGGGTATATGTACGCCTTGATAACAATAGTTTGCTACCTATCCCTCAAACTCTTTTTAAAAAAGACATTTGCTTTATGACATATGAAATCAGTATATGTAGCATGTGTGTTCCTAAATATTTATGTATATGCACAATTTTAAGTTAGCTTACAAAAATGGAATAATAATACCAAACCATTTGCAGCTTCCTCCTCCTTTAGTCGTGATTTCGTGAGTTTCCTCTTCTGGTCTACTAAAGAAGGACCCAGGGCTTCTATGACAACCTAATATGACTTGCCTTCTGGGGTTCTAACATGAGCCCTTAAGGGCCTGGGTCTCATTCATCAAAAGCAACTTGGCAGAAGCCCATGCTTCTAAACTTGCTCTTAAGCATTGGAACCCAAACTTTCCTGGAGCCTTTCAGTTTGAAGAGTTAGACACTCAGTTTTTAGATGAATTTTATTTCAGATAAAGGCATTTTAGTGCAAATCTGCACACGTCTTGGGTGTGTGGTTGAAGGGTAAGCTGACCAGGATTGAATAGGGAGGACAGTGTGGAGAAGGGCTGCTATGTGCCAGGCATAGTTTTTGGCACTGGGATCACAACAGGAGACAAAAAGCCCCTGCCTTCAATGGCTTTTAATTCTGATGGAGAGACAAACATTTGTTGGATGGTGATGAGTGCTGTAAAGAACAGTAACCTAGGATAAGAGTATGAGGCTACAAGGGAGAGCTAACCTAACAGAAGCCCAGAGAGGTGAGAGATGAAGACAAGTTGGGTAAGGCTGTGAGAAGAAAGCATCCACTTTTGAGAAAAGTTTATTTCATTTTCCCTCACCATGCGTCTCTCTTTACCTAGCTTAAATTCCACGAATCATCATACTCCCTCTTCCCACTTTGTATTCACCATCAATTTCCTGGCCACTTTCTCTTGCTTTATCAAATTTAACGGACAGGCCGGGCACGGTGGCTTATGCCTGTCATCCGAGCACTTTGGGCAACCGAGGTAGGAGGATCACTTGAGGCCAGAAGTTGAGATCAGCCTGGGCAACATAGTGAGACTCTGTCTCTTAAAACAATTAGTTGGGCATGATGACACACACCTGTAGTCCCAGCTACTTGGAAAGCTGTGGTGGGAGCCCAGGAATTTGAGGCTGCTGTCAGCTATGACTGCACCACTGCACTTGAGCCTGGGCAATAAAGTGAGACTCTGTCTCTAAAAATAACTAATACAAAATTGACAAACCACAATTCCAGTTACATTCAACTCTACCTGTGCAGTTTAGAGTGTCTGAGAAAACCATTCAACTATTGTCTCATTTTAATCATCAACCTCAGGAGGAAAATCAACATTTCCCCCATCTATTCATTCTCCTGCTCTCAGGACAAACATTTCATACCTTCTCCCTTTCCTCAAACCTCCAATCCTTCTTTCCCTTCTTGACTTTCAGTTAGTGACTTCCTTGTAGGCTGAGGAAAACTGAGCAGTTGAGACAAAACATGACAGACTCCCTCCATTACGTCTATCCCTCACAGATGCTGACTTTCCACCGGTTATAGATCAGTATCTCTTGAAGCCCGGTCTCCTGGCCAGCAGCATCAGCACCACTGGGGAACCTGTCAGAAATGCAAGTTATTGGGCTCTAACCCAGACCTGAATCGGAAATTCGGGGGGTGGGGCCCAGCAGTCTGCTTAACAAGCTCTCCCTAGAGTTTGAGAATCAATGCCCCTGGACTATGCATATTTCTGTCTAGATCAGACATCTCAGTCTCTCACCACCTCAAGATGACGCCATCAGATCTCCCTCTCTCTCACATATAACTGTGCCTCGATGGGATCAAACATGCTGTAGCTTCTCTCTTCATCTTTGTAGCACGAGGAAACCCCAGAGAGGAAGTTGTTGCTCGTTGGCTCCATTTCTTGCCTTTCATTTCCTCTTACCCATTCCAATTAGGCTTCCATCCTCTTCATTCCAGTCGGACGATTCCTGTTAAGGTCGTTATTCCACGTTGCCAACTCTCAGCCGTCCTTTCACCTAAAACCTCTAAGCAGCATGTGACATTGTTGCTACTTCTCTCCTTTCTTCACCTGGAGTCTAATACAGAATGTACCTTGATTTTTTTTCCCATTTCACTGGTTGTTCCTAGTCTCCTTGGCCGGTTCGTCATCTGATCTTTGTCCTGTTGATGTCAGAGTGACCCAAGGCTCAATCCTTGACCCTCTGTCTACACTCACTAGATTTCATCCAGTCCTGTGGATTCAGACCCCATCTAGGTGCCAAACAGCTTCTGAACAGAGCCAGCCCAGAGCTGTCTCCTGAACTCTGGTATATTCACCTGCCAGCTGAGGCTCTCTACTGGATGTCACCAACATCTCAAAACCAATACTTTCCTCATCTGCTCTATCTCAATAACAGACTCATCCTTCCAGCTTCTCAGACTAATTCCTGGGAGTAATGCTTGGCTCCCTTTCTCACATCCTGCATCCTTTGAGTCGGTCTATCTTGTTGATTGACCACTCTGGGCCAAGGCTCCATCCTCTCTCACCTAGATGGCTGCAGCAGTCTCTTAGCTGGTTTCTCCTCCACCTGTGTTTCCTGCAGTCTGTCCTCCACCTCCACACAGCAGCAGTGAGATCCTGTAAAAGTGTATGTAAGGTCATGACTCAGTTCACACCCTCTTATGCTCTCAGAATAAAGGCAGAGGAGAATAGAGCAGATGAGAATGGCGGAAAGTGGAGTGCAGGACCGAGGTTTCAGGTGGCTTCAGGCTCTGTGGCCACCAAAGGCTGTAGCCTTTATTCTGAAATGGGAGCACAAGAGGGTGTGAGCCAAGATGTGACACGATCTGATGAGGGGAGCGTCCTCTTCACACACCCTGGGCTCCTGCGGGAGCATCTCCCCACCTGTCTTTCCCTGGAGTACTCTTCCCTGTCTTTCTGCAAGGCCCACTCACTCCTCCTCCTCCTTCAGGTTTTTCAGCAGACAGTACCTCTTTGGTGAGGTCTCTGTGACTGTCCTGTCTACATTCACTGTCACCATCTCCCACACTGCCTGTCCCCCTTGCTCCAGGCTGGCAGTAGGTAGTGGTGAACCTGAGGTCCCACTACCCCAAGATCTGTCCCTTTCTACTCTGGGGTGAGAAATCCAGAAAACTAACAAAAAGCTATCCAGCAGTTTAAAAAATGGAATCTATTGGTAATTATTGGTTAATAGAATTATGAAACTACAGTGACTATTCTCAAGTTCCAGCTGCTTCTGCTTTACTAGAGTGAAAGAACACTCATGTAGGAGTCAGAAACCTTAGATTCTAGGCCCGAATCCACCCTGGGAGCTCTGACCCGTGACAAGCAAGTCATTAGGCTTGGCCTGCTTGGAAGTGGGGGACCTGGGCTATGTGATCCGTGAGGTTAACCCACCTCGAGTCCCTCAGCATGTCCTGTCAGCTCTATTTCCAGGATAAACCCCAACACCACCCATGTTTCTCCATTCCCACTGCAACCACCCTACAATCATGCTGTTTTTTCCCCTGCCTGGGCTCCTATATCAGCCTCCTTACTGATCTCCCTGTCTTCACTCTTGTCTTTTTATCCACATTCCACATAGCTGCCTAAGTGAGTTATTTTACAAATATAAATCAGAGCATGCCCCTCTTCCTTTTGAACCCTCCAGGGGCTTCTTGTTGAACTTGACTCATACCTGTGCTCCTTAGCCTGGCCTAGAACACCGCACTCACCACCTGGCTCTGTGCTTCCTCCATGCATCCTCCAGTCTCAGCTCAGCCCTTCCGGACACCAAGCTCAGTTCTCCCTTGGCAACATTGGTTTTGCTTGGACGTTCTTCTTCCTCACTTTCCCCTGGTGTATTTCCTCTTGTCTTTTAGGGCTCAGCTTCAATGTCATTTCCTGACTGAGCTTCCTTTCCTGACTACCTTATCGAAAGCCAGGTCTTCCCTATTAGTTTAAAATTAAGTTCCCTACTTATTTTCTGTTTGCATCATAACATTTATCACAATGTAACATTATTTGAAACCATGTAATACTCATACAGTGGGATAATATACAACTGTACAAAAGATAGGAAGCCATGTATTGATATAAGATATATTGTTAAGTGGGGAAAAACCCAAGGTATAGCACAGAGTGTAGAATACCACCATTTGTGTCATTCAGGTGAGAGGAGAATATATTTGTTTGTATATGTATATGTTATCTCTGATTGAGTACAGAGGAAACTGATAACATTGCTTGCCTCTAACGGGGCATTAGGTGGCTAGGGGCAGGAGTGGGGGGCTTTTCATTGTGCACCCTTTTTGCATTTTGAATCATATAATGTAACACCTATTAAAATAAATAAATGTTTAAAAAGTGTGTACTTGCTTTGTTTCCTGTCTCCCTGAAGAGAACATAAACTTCATGAGAGAATACACCATGTCCTTTCTTGTTCACTGTTATGTTGTCAGCATTTAACATAATGCCTGGCACTTCATAAGTGCTCAGTATTTACAGAATGAACAAACGAAAGAACGAAGGTCTCTTCCATCTCTAGCAATGCGGTTCTAATCCTAGGGCTTCAAGAATGTAAGAAATGGGTTCTAGGACCCAGCCACCCTCCATAGGAACTGAGAGAGACACTGAGTTGTTTTGTAGTGTGGTGTACTGTTTTTCTTTGTTGTTATCATTAAACTTAAAAAAAATGACAGGGAGTGTGTAGAGGGTGGACATGGAAGAAAGGTCTGGTCACAGATGCGTTTTCCAGGGGACAGCCTAGGTAGCCAGAAGAAGGCAGTGTCCTGCTCAGACCATGCCCCAGTCACAGCCTCAGGGGGGTGGCAGCTTCACTGACTGGCAAAACAGTCCCCTTTCCTGGATGCTAGCTCCTCTAACACTCCAGTGCCGAGACTGTCTGCTGCGCTAGAGTCTAAACTTCCTGGGTCAGGAACTAGGTCTGTCTGGCTCATCAGTATACTCACAGCTAGGCATAAAATGAACAAAAGAATGAATGAATGAATGAAGGAGCTTAGAATGGACTCCAGAACAAATGAGAAAAGCCAGAATGAGGAGCTGTCATGCCCGATCTGGCCAGGAGGTGACACTAGAGGAACATTTTCTGAGACAGCCTCACAGCCTGAGTCATACAACCTGGGTTGCAGAGCCCTATTTTGACCAGGGGAGAGAGTGGGGTTTAGGTTTTGACAAATTTATTGAGGAATTGTAAGAAGAGGCACAGTTGAGCCAGGAAGGCGGCAGCTTATGCAGACATCAATAGGAAGGCAAATTGAACACAGTGGCCTATACCTGTAATCCCAGCACTTTGAGAGGTGGAGGCGAGGATTGCCTGAGTCCAGGGGCTCGAGACCAGCCTGGGCAACTTGGCAAGAACTCATCTCTACAACAAATCAGACAATTAGCTGGTGGCACACGCCTGTAGTTTCAACACTTTGGGAGGTGGAGGCGAGAGAATTGCCTAAGTCTAGGGGTTTGAGACCAGCCTTGGCAAGTTGTTAAGACCTTGTCTCTATGATAAATAAAAAAATTAGCTGGGCTCGTGCCTGTAATCCCAGGATTTGGGAGGCAGAGGCAAGAGTATTGCCTGAGCCCAGGAGTTCAAGACCAGCCTGGACAACTTGGCGAGACCTCGTCTCTACAATAAATTAAAAAATTAGCCGGGGGTGGTGGCATGCGCCTGTGGTTCCAGCTACTTGGATGGCTGAGATGGAAGGATTGACTGAGCCTAGCAGGTCGAAGCTGCGGTGGTCGTGAGCGGGCCACTGCCCTCCAGCCTGGCTGACAGAGTAAGACTCCAACTCAAAAAAAAAGAAACAGTCAGTGGATTGAGATGTATGTGTCCAGCAGATAGTACTGTAGAGGCTCAATAAACTTGTTGAATGAATGAATCATGAAACTCTGTGTGGTTTCTTTGCTAAGTCATAGTTCCTTGCTGATGCTTTAAGAGTTGTTTTCTTGCGGTGACTCAAGTCTGTAATCCCAGCACTTTGGAAGGCCAAGGTGAGGAGATTGCCTGAGGGTTCGAGAACAGCCTGGGCAACTTGGTGAGACCCTATCTCTACAATAAATCAAAAAATTAGCCAGGCTTTTTAGCACACTCCTGTAGTTCTGGCTACTTGGAAGGTTGAGGTGGACGGATCACCTGAGCCCAGTGGGTCGAGGCTGTGGTGGCTGTGGGCATACCACTGCCCTCCAGCCTGGGCGACAGAGTGAGACATCAACTCAACATTTTAAAAAAAGAGTTGTTTTTCAGGATTCTTTCCCCATATGCGAGCACCTCTTCACAGATGGCTTTTTTCCCCCAAAGACAAGAAATCCTGACCCCAAAAGGAAAGGACTGCAATGACTTGTGAGGTCTTGGCAGCCAGAGCCTTAAGTCCTGTCCCTAAAACACAGTTGCCTTCCCTAGGGCTGAGACAACAATCATTGTTGCTTATATTTTTATAGTAGCAGATGTCATTCATCACTTCCATGAGGACAACTCCATTGGAAGCACTTGTCCTCACTTTTACTTAATTCAGAGGGCTGCTTCTTTCTGGAAACATTCTCCTTCCTGCCTGTGCGTCCCTGTACCCTTCAGTTTGCCACCTGCCTCTCTCTCCTTCTTAGCTGGTTTGCCAGCTTCTCTTCCTCTAGTTGGTAGCTATTAGAGGCTGAGTTCTAGGCCTTGGGCTCCGCTCACTCCAACCTCTCTCCCTGGGTGATCGAATCCTTCCCTGTGGTTGCAATACCATCTGGGTGTCAACTGTCCTTGGCGTCCATAGACCTCTCTCTGAGCTCCTGCCCACACATCCAACAACCTACATGACTTCCATTTCATTTGGATGTTTCTTCAAGCATCTTAATCTCAACATATACAAAATCTCTCATCTTTCCTCCAGAACCTGTTCCCTCTCCAACGTCCCTACGTCCCTCCCATGGTAAATGACCGCATTGTCCTGCCCGTTGCTTAAGCCCGAAGCCTGTGTGAGTCATCCCAGGCTCAAGTCCTATCACTCCGCCCCCTCCATGTCTCCTGAGTCTCTCTAGGGCTCTGCATTCTCTCCACTTCCACCATCCTGTGCTGCCTCCTCTTCAGGCCATTGTCTCCTCAGTAGCCAAACCGCTTTTTTTATTTTTGAGAGTTGGTGTTTCCCTTTGTTGCTCAGGCTGGAATGCAGTGGTGTGATCATGGCTTACCATGCCTCAACCTCTCAGGCTTAGGTGACCCTTTGGCCTCAGCCTCCTGAGTAGTAAGACTATAGACGTGTACCACCACGCCCGGCTAATTTTTTGATTTTTTGCAGAGACGAGTTATCACTATGTTGCTCAGGCTGATCTTGAACTCCTGGGCTCAAGTAATCCTCTTGTCTTAGCCTCCCAAAGTGCTAAGATTATAGGTGTGAGCCACTGCACTGGCCTCCAGGTATTTATTGAGTGCCTCATTTGTGCCAGGTGTGGTGTGTGGTGCTTGGGTGAACAAGGCGAATGTGTCAGCCCCCAGGAACCCTCCAGTGCTCTCTCTTCCTATTTCAGGGCCTTCTCCATGCCACTCCCTCTGCCTGAACGCCCTCCTGCAACACACACCCTCCAATCCATCAACTACTCCCTCCTGCTAATCTCTCGGGTTGACATTCAATGTCATTCCTCTCTGAAACGCTCCCCTGGGCCTCTTGGCATGGTTAGGAGCCCCTGTTACACATTTTCATGGTCCCAGATATGCCCTTCATCACTCATATCTGATTCCCCTGCCAGACCAGAGGCTACATGAAACTAAAAACCAGGTCTGACGTGTTCACCAGGGCCTGGCACTATGCCTGGCTCATCTCATGAACTCAATACATATTGGTTGAATGAAAAGATATGTCCTAGCCGGGCTCGGTGGCTCAGCCTGTAATCCTGTGCTTTGGGAGACTGAGGTGAGTGGGTTGCCTGAGCCTGCAGGTTCGAGACCCGCCTGAGCAAGTTGGCAAGACCTCATCTCTACAATAAATCAAACAAAAAATTCATCGGGTGTGGTAGCGCGCACCTGAAGTTCCAGCTACTTGGAAGGCTGAGGCAGAAGGATCACCGGAGCCCAGCAGGCCGAGGCTGTGGTGGCCGGGAGCGGCCACTGCACTCCAATCTGGGCGACAGAGTGAGATTCCAACGCAAAAAAAAAAAAAAGAAAAGAAAAGATATGTCCTTTTCATCGGATCTCGTTCTTTAGAACATTAAAAAACATTTCTTTAATTTGTATAATAAAATAGAGACAGGGTCTTGCTATGTTACCCAGGCTGGTCTAAAACTCCTGCCTCAGCCACTCAAAGTGCTGGGATTACAGGCATGAGTCATTGTGTCTGGCCTTTTTAGGATATTTGAGGATAACATCTCAAATGCTGCCACAGACTCAACTGCCCTCATCAAAGCTGTGCACGATCAAGTCCACCATACTCCAGTGCCGCGCTTTAAAGGAGACCATTGGTCCCAGACATCTCCCTGATTAGAGACAGCAGGCACTCAACCTGCGCAAAGATCTGCTGCTAAAGCCCTTCCGTGCAGTCAACTCATCCTACAGAAAGGCAGCCTGAGGGTGTCACACAAAGAACTCTCAGTTCTGTAAGACTTTAACTTGAGAGGGACTCTAGTTTTCAGTCTTCCACTTGCTAGTTGTGCGTAGGTCATCCAGTGTTCTGACCCTCAGCCTTCCTACCTCTGAAGGTGGGCATGATCACACGTGCACTGCTGGGCCCACGGGAGGAGTTCATCAGTTGTAGCGAAGGACACTCAGGCCCTTCATGCTAGTTTTCTTTCTAACCAAGAGGCAGTGTGGGTCAGTGGCTCGCAGTCTGGGTTCTCGGTCAGATAGACCAGTGCCTGTGTCTTTCATTTTCACTGCTTAGCAAGCTGACTTGAGGGAAGTAATATAACATCTCCGAGTCTCAGCTTCTTCATGTGGAAAATGAGGACAAAGTCTCATTTTCCATAGGGTTATTCCATAGCATTATGGGAAGCTGCTGTGTGTAAGGGGCTCATCCCCGAGCTTGGTACACAGCACTCAAAAGATGTGCTTGGCATTGTGCCAGAGACCTTGAGGGAGACAGAGAGTTGGGTTAGTGGTTCTGATCCTTATTTGTGAATTCATAGGGGAACCATTTATCCAGCATTTAATTTGGGGAGGGTCCTGTGAAGACTGCTCTCTAACATGATCCTGATTCCTGAGTCTAGAAGAGAAGACACCTACATAAGTAAGGAACTTTCATGTGCAAAGTGATAAGGGCCTAAGAAATATTTCCAAAAAAAAAAAGCCAGAGGTCTGGGCATGGTGTCTTATGTCTGTAATTCCCGCACTTTGGGAGGCTGAGGTGGGAGGATTGCTTGAGCTCAGGAGTTTGAAACCGGCCCAGGCAATAGCGAGACTGCATCTCTATTTTAAAAAATCAAGGCCAGGCTCGGTGGCTCAGCCTGTAATCCCAGCACTTTGGGAGGCCAAGGTGAGTGGATTGCCTGAGCCCATGGGCTCAAAACCAGCCTGGGCAACTTGGCGAGATCTCGTCCCTACAATAAATAAAAAATTAGCCAGGCGTGGTAGCATGCACTTATAGTTCCGGCCCCTTGGATGTCTGAGGTGGAAGGATCACCTGAGCTCAGCAGGTCGATGCTGGGGTGACCGTGAGTGTGCCACTGCACTTTAGCCTGGGCAACGGAATGAGACTTCAACTAAAAAAAAAAAAAAATCAAATAATTAGCTGGGGTAGGTGGCAATGCCTATATTACCAGCTATTTAGGAGGTTGAAGCGGTAGAATCACCTGAGTCCAGGAGGTCGAGGCTGCAGTGACTGTGATTGTGCCACTGCACTCCAGCCTGGGCGACAGAGTGAAACCTCTACTCAAAGCTGGGAGCAAAAGAGTAGGCGCAGTGGCTGAAGCCTGTAATCCCAACACTTTGGGAGGCTGATGTGAGGGGATTGCCTGAGCCCATGGTTTCAAAAACAACCTGGGCAACTTGGTGAGACCTCATCTCTACAATAAAATAAAAAAAATTAGCTGGGTGTGGTAGCGCATGCCTGTAGTTCCAGCTACTTGGAAGGCTGAGGTGGAAAGATCACCTGAGCCCAGCAGATCGATGCTGGGGTGGCTGTGAGCATGCCACTGCACTCCAGCCTGGGTGACGAGGTCAGATTCCAACTCAAAAAAAAAAAAAAAAAAAGAGTACATAGCATGTTTCCACATTTATGAAGTTCTGACACTGGCAGAATTATCTATGATGATAGAGGTCAAAAAGGTGGTTCCTGCCAGGCTATTGACTGGGAGAAGGCATGAGGGAACTTTCTGGGTTTTGGAAATGTCCTCTGTCTTGATTTTAGTAGTGGATGCCTGGGTGTATGCAAAATATGTAAAAATTCATCCTATGACACACTAAAGATTTGTGTACTTCACTGTATAAAAATTATTTTGAGGAAAAAAGGTGCTAGAAGAGTTTAGAGATGGGAGTGATTTTTTTCCTAGCTAAAAAGAGCAGGCTCCGTGGTTCCAGCTACTTGGGAGGCTGAGGCGGAAGGATCGCCAGAGCCCATGCTGGGGTGGCTGTGAGCGTGCCACTGCACTCCAGCCTGGGCCACGGAGTGAGACTCCAACTCAAAAAAAAAAAAAAAAAAAGAGCAGGCTGAGTGGCCAGAGAACGAACTGCAGGGGGGAAATGGCCACTTTTGCTCCCTTGGTGGCTCAGTGACAGAGTATCTAAACAAAGCACTTAAACTTCCCTTAATGGAGTCAGAAATCACCGGTAAGTGGTTTTAGAGATTATTTGCTATTTGTTTACAATGCAAAAAAAAAAAGTGTGGGATTATATAATTGCAAAAGTCCTAGTCAGGGAGGTAATTGTCAAGTGTACCATGAGTGTTCTATTTTTGGGTCTCACTTCTGGCTCCTCTGGCCCTTCATTCCTTTTGGTTAACGTGATTGCGAGTTGTTTTGCCTGTTCTTTTTCGTCGGAGGCGGCTGGATGACAGGAGGCGATGGATCGGGGAATACGGAGTGGAATAAGAAATCACATTTCTGCTGGGCTTTACTGTCCACAGAACACCTTAGTACACAGCATCTCACTCGATAGCAATCCAAGAGCGAGGCAGGGGTTATCAGTCACAGTTATTGATTGCAAGCAGCAGAAACCAATTCTGGGTAGCTTTAGCAGAGAAAGAATGTATCGCAAGGTTATCAAACAGCTCAAAGAATCAAAAGGAAAACGGAGAATTAGGGTCAGAAAGCCAGCAGGAATTGAGGAAGGCTTACATCAGCCCATGTGTTTTAGGTGTCTTTGTTCCGCAGCTGAACTATTCTACAGTTAAGCTTGGAAATGATCAAGACTTTTTTTTTTTGAGTCAGAGTTTCATTATGTCACCCAGGCTGGAATGCAGTGGCATGTTCATGGCCACCGTAGCCCCAATTTGCTGGGCTCAGGAGATCCTTCTGCCTCAGCCTTCCAAGTAGCTGGAACTACAGGCATGTGCTACTACAACTGGCTAATTTTTTTATTTATTGTAGAGACGAGGGCTTGCTATGTTGCCCAGGCTGGTCTCGAACCCGTGGGCTCAGCCAATCCTCTCACCTCTGCCTCCCAAAGTGCTGGGATTATAGGCATGAACCACTGCGCCCGGCAAGACAGATTTTTTTTTTAGAGTTGGAGTCCCACTCCATCGCCCAGACTGGAGGGCAGTGGCACACTCATGGCCACCCCAGCATCGACCTGCTAGGCTCCGGCGATCCTTCCGTCTCAGCCTTCCAAGTAGCCAGAACTACAGGTGCGTGCTACCACACCTGGCTAACTTTTGATTTATTGTAGAGATGAGGTCTCGCCAAGTTGCCCAGGCGGGTCTCGAACCTGTAGGCTCAGGCAATCCACTCACCTCGCCTCCCAAAGTGCTGGAAGCAGGCTGAGCCACCAGGCCCAGCCCAGACAGACTTTTTTTAAGGAAGAGGTAGCATGGACCTGGATGATGGAAAGTAATTTGACCAGAGACATTAGATTTCAGGAGGGAATCACTGTGTGAACAAAGGCAGGAAGGTAAGAAAGAGTGGGGTGTAGTTGGGGTACATAGCCTGTTTATAGGAGCAGTATGAGATAGAGCTGGAAAGGCAGGCTGAGGCTGTATTGTGCAGGGCTATACTTGCTTTGGTGATGAGTTTGTACCTAAACCTGTGGGCAGTAAGGGCCCAGTGGAGCTTCCTGAGCAGGAGAATGAGCTCTTCTAGTTGCATTTTAGGAAGAATAAGCTGGTATCTATGAGAGGTTTGTATGAAGCAGGAAGAGTCTGGACCCAACTGGCATAGGGAACAACAACTGAGGGGAACGAAGGCCAAGGAAGGGCTTTGGTGTTTGGCTCATTGGTAGCCATGGAGGAAGCAGCCTCAGGTATTCTGAATATCTGAAACACGTGGGAGCATGCTGAGGCCGAAGCCGGTCTGCAAAGTGTTAGTGAGTAGGTGATAAGGAAGCGGAGTTTCAGGCAGATGAGAACAGAGATGTCAAGGGCAAGTTCTCCACCACAGGCCCTGGCCTGCCACTGCCCTCAGCTCTTCCTGGGCTCCCCACCCCTGCCATAACCACCCTCTGCCTCCGCCTCTCAAAGGGCTGGGATTACAAGTGTGAACCACGGTGCCCAGCAATGGGTGATTTTACATTCCTCATGGTGCCTTCCAGTGAGACCCTCGGAGGTCCACAGCCTCATCCTTGGCCTCTTCTCCAGAATCTCGTCCTGGTCTCTGCACAAGGAGCTCCTGGGTCCTGGGGTTGAGGCTGTACCAGGCAGGTCAGAAGCCCAGGAGCTCTCAGCTTTGGCTTTGCCTCTTGATCTGAGGACAGTGTGACCCTCAGTCTGATCCTTAAAGGCACGGCCCAGCATGAGACCATTAACACTAGGAAGACCAGGCCATTACTTTGTTAAACTCTGGTGTGTCCACGTGCCGTTTTGAGCTATGGCCACCATGTTTCCTAGCTTTGGCCCCCTCCCCTACCTTGGGGAGGTGAATCTACTCTCTCTCTCTCTCTAATTTATTTTCTAAATAAACTATATCTTCTAATCTAAAAAACAAACAAACAAAAAATCTAGGAAGACCAAATACAAAAGGCTTTGGGTAATTTTTGCTCTTTGGAAGTCAGTCTTGAGAGGACCCCACCTCTTGAGGAGAACTCTAGCACTGCTCCAGGCTTCAGAGGCCTGGATTGAAGGTGTGTGTCTCTCTAGGGCAGGCTTATGGGTCCAGGACACATTTTTTGATAATCCATCAGCTTCTGATGCCAAGATTTCCAAATAGTCTAAAGTCAAACTCCAAACCTGAGCTTGGATGATAAAGTCCCAGGAAGATACCCACCCTCTGCTCTGACTCAGGCTGTTTCCCTTTCCTAGTGCTAGAGGAGAGACCTTTCCTCACCTCCTCTTCCACTGAGAGTCTCCGTTCTGTCTCCTTACCCTTATGGCGAGGACCTGGACACCGACTATTTGTTTGCCATCTCCCCGCCCTGGGACTCTTCCCTTGCTTTTCTGCATTCTCACACCAGATGAACCTCAGTAAAGTGTGGCTCTGATCATGCTCAAGAACCTTCTATGACTCCCTAGGGATTAGAAACATAGCACATTGTTAATTAAGTAGTATTTCAGGCCTCTGCGGTAGCGCCTGTCTCATCACTCATTACTTGGAGCAGGACAGTCACCAGGCGGGCAGAAGCGCATGTCGCCTCCTAGGCACTTGGAACCACCTGCCTGGCAAAACAACTTCCCACCCCCACCCCCCGCCTCCTCGGACTTCATTTCCCCTTTTTATTCATGATATATCAGGAATGGGGAAAATGCTATTTTTAAAAGTTGCCTGAAATGGTGAATTTTATGTCATGTATATTTAACTTAAAAAAAAAAAAAGCTTCCTGGCAGCGTTTTCTATACTAAGCCAGATTCCATGCTGGTGGAAGACTGCCTATTTTTGGACAATGTGTCTGCTTGGTCCTCTGGTTATGCAATAACGTGAGGCTGGAATGAATGTGGTGGGAGAAATTGAGGCCAAAAAGCGCTAAGCTGCTTTGCACAGTTAGGTGGAAGGTGTCTTTCTGGGTGGAGTTGTCTGGTTAGTCACGGTTTCTGTGGTTGTTTGTGTTTTGTTGTGGATGTTGCTCTCATTTTCTTTCTCTGGAAGGCCCAGGAAATAGGGGTGGGGCACAGTTTGGAGACAGTGAAGAAAGGACAGGAACTGAGGAGCCTTGATGGTGAGCGGAGAAGGCTCCACCGACATGGGGGTGGGAGACTGGGGGACCAGCAGGGCATTGCTGAGAGGCTTTAGGATGTCCAGGTTTGTGTTTTCCCATAGGACGATGCTTTCAGATTTTGTTGACCGAATTGCAGTTTCCTCGTGATCCACCCGGGCTGTCAGCAAAGCTTGTTAGCTGGCAGCCCTGGCAGTGGCCTGTGGCTGGCACTGTCTTGAGGAATGAAGTGAGGAACAGCAGTCCTGTCTCTGGGTGAAGGTGACTGGGAACCTTGCAGCAGCCTGAACACATGATTACAAGATGGCCAGGAACCATCAGGAAGGAAGCAGCTGTTCAGATTACATGGAGACACGACACGCGACTATGGTTTAGTAGTTAAGCTGAGTTTTGGAGTCAGACAGTCTTGTTTTGATTCCCGGGCCTACTTTACAAGTTGCGTGACTGGTCGAGTTGATTAACCTCCTTGTGCCTGAATCTCACTCTCTGTTAAATGAATGTTAACAGTCTTTTTTTTTCCTGAGGAGCCTCACTCTGTCGCCCAGTCTGGAGTGTAGTCGCACGTTCATGGCCACTGTAGTCTTGATCTGCTGGGTTCAGGTGATCCTTCTGCTTCAGCCTTCTAAGTAGTTGAAACTACAGGTGCACACCACCATGCCCATCTAATTTTTTGATTTATTGTAGAGACGAGGTCTCGCCATGTTGCCCAGGCTCGTCTCAAACCCCTGAACTCAGGCAATCTTCTCGCCTCCGCCTCCCAACCTGCTGGTATTACAGGCTTAAGCCACTGCTCCTGGCTACGTTAAGGCTTTACCTCACAAGGCTGGCATGGGGATTCAATGAGACATTGTATGTGTTTCATTTTGTATAATGCATGTCATGTGGAAGTTAGTTCACTTGTATGAAACTGCTGTTTTGTTGGTCAGATTGGAGACAAATTCACATGGTTCAACCTGACAAGGACCCAATAAATATAGGACACTGCTATTGTTGTTATTATTATTATTATATTTACTTATTTATTTTGAGTGGGAGTCTCACTCTGTTGCCCAGGCTGGAGTGCAGTGGTACACTCATGGCTACCGCAGTCTTGACCTGCTAGGCTTAGATGATCCTTCCGCCTCAGCCTTCCAATAGTTGCAACTACAGGCATGTGCCACCATGCCCGGCTAGTTTTTTAATTTATTGTAGAGATGAGGTCTCACCAAGTTGCCCAGACTGGTCTTGAACTTGTAGGCTCAAGCAATCCTCTCACCTCGGTCTCCCAAAGTGCTGGGAGTATAGGCATGAGCCACTGTGCCCAGCCTATTTATTTTTTGAGTTGGACTCTGTCACCCAGGTTGGTGTGTAGTGGCATGCCCATGGCAACTGCCACCTCAGGTTGGTGTGTAGTGGCATGCCCATGGCAACTGCAGCCTCAACCTGCTGGACTCAAGCAATCTTTTAGCTCAGCTTTCCAAGTAGCTAGAATTATAGACATGTGCCACCACACCCAGCTAATTTTTTGATTTATTGTAGAGATGAGGTCTCACCAAATTGCCCAGACTGGTCTCGCACTCATGAGCTCAGACAATCCTCTCATCTTGGCCTCCCAAAGTGCTGGGATTATAGGCATGAGCCATTGCACCTGGCTTTTTTTTTTTGAGTTGGAGTCTCAGTCTGTTGCCCAGGCTGGTCTCAAACCCTGGATTCAGGCAATTTTCTCACCTCTGCCTCCCAAAGTGTTGGGATTACGGGTGTGAGCCATCTTGCCCAGCTGTTACTATTTTTAAGTCTCTTCCACTCCAAGAACCTGCAAAGAAATTGGTAAGAAGACTGGACCCCTGCAGTCACTCAGAATGGGAGAGTGAACTCTGGTTCAGCTACTGGTGGGGGGGGGGCAAAAAGAATGGAAAATGGGATGCCCGGGTTACAGCTGTCCATCTTGATAATGATTGCTCTCTCTCAGACCTTTCACTGAATGTACACTTGCATTGAACTCTTTAGTTTCTTCTTAACTACATTTCCCTTTCAAACTCCTAAAATGCCCTTTGGAACCAGGTTTCACCTGGACCTCAGTTGGAGGAGGACGTTGGTCCCATGGAGGAGGAACCTCATGAAACCCAGGCTGCAGGAGGAATCACAGTGAGGGTTGGGGCGGGGTCTCCAGGAGGCTGGAAGGGGGAAGGCCCAGCTTCCTCCTGAGGCCACCAGCCCTCTCTGCCATCAGGGCCCAAGGGCAGCAAAGGCTAGGCAGCTTCAGGAAGGTGCTGGAGGCTGCAGAGAGAGGAAGCAGCGGCATTGGGAAAAGTGGAGGTACACCTGCATTGAACTCTTTGGTTTCTTCTTAATTTCATTTCCCTTTCACACCCCTAAAATGTCCTTTGGAAAGTGGAAGTGAACAGGGCCTTGTGAGTTCTCCCGGCCTTGAGGGGAAGCCGGAGGCAGCTCTGGGTCTGGCAGACAAATGCCCAGGAGTGTGGGAAGGACAGTGTGGGTTCCTGACTCTCTCTGTGGAAAGAGAGAAGGGAGAGAGAGATGGGCAATCAACGCATCTCCTTGGGCATTCTCTTCATTTTCATGGAAACCTGAAGAGTGAAATGAGTCATGTTTCCAAATGCAGTGGAGGAAGGAGGTCTGTCTCTTCTCATTCCCTCTCCTGAAAGGACAGAACCCAGTCGGGCATGGTGGCTCATGCCTGTAATCCCAGCACTTTAGTAGGCCGGGGCAAGAGGGTTGCCTGAGTTCATGTGTTCCAGACCAACCTGGGCAACTTGGTGAGCCTTGTCTCTACAATAAATAAAAAAAATTAGCAGGGTGTGGTGGCGCCTGCCTGTGGTTCCAGCTACTTGGAAGGATGAGGCAGAAGGATTCCCTGAGCCTGTAGCAGGAGAGACAGCACACCGAGGTGTTTATTCCTGCCAGCACAAGCTCAGCGGATTCACATCCAAAGACTGAGCCCCAAATGCAGCAAGGCATTGCCTTATGTATTGTTTCTTTACATTGTAACCTCTTTGTCTCCCTTATAAGGTTACAGTTTGGCATTATTCATTTGATTGGATATTTTGTAGCTCAAGGCTGCAGTTAGCATTACAGGTTACATACTGATTGACTTTACATAATTATTTCTTTCTTTCTTTTTTTTTTTTGAGTTGGAGTCTCACTCTGTCACCCAGACTGGAGTGCAGTGGCCGCTCCCGGCCACCACAGCCTCGACCTGCTGGGCTCCGGCGATCCTTCCGCCTCAGCCTTCCAGGTAGCTGGAACTGCAGGTGCGCAATACCACTCCCGGCTAATTTTTGATTTATTGTAGAGACGAGGTCTCGCCAAGTCTTGAACCCTCAGGCTCAGGCAATCCACTCACCTCAGCCTCCCAAG
>CAUYQG010157853.1:0-12767 GCA_963574415.1 Tarsius wallacei | reverse complement strand
AAAACTGGCTTTTAGAGGAATGTGGCCAGTCCAGAGTACGGGTTGGGTCCTTAAGAATGCAACCCTAGCCCAAAGTAGATAGTGGGCCACTTCTCGGAACAACTGATTACAATCTCTTAACAAAATGGCTACTCTGAAGTCTTATATTCTATATATCTATACTAAACTCAAACCTATGAATCTAATACAAAAAGGCTTGTAATATGTGAGGCTCTCGAAAGTGACCTGAGTTGGAATTATACTTATATAATGGCCAAGACTGCAGTCTGTGAGAAACAGAAACAGTGAACTTTCACAGTTAACCATGCCTGCTGTAGTTTCAGAGCCCCATGTTTAGATCATCAGAGTTGTTTCTGGTTAAATATGCTAAATATTAGAGGGGGAGGTAGTGGCATCAACAGCTCCCGAACATGTCCTAGCAGTCTCGGGGTCTTTGGCCTTCCTGATTTCTAAGGTTCAGTAAGCCTCCATGGCCGGGTGCCAACACCCAAGTGCATGATTTAAGTGGGTAAAGGAAGAGTTTTTCTTCCTCTACTATTATGGACCAAGACTCAGGCACCGCAGTTACTTATATCACTCATGTATGACCCAAAGCTGTTTATCTAAATGTACCAATGTAGCTTCTTTGATTCTTGTAACTTCCCGTTTCCCCTTACCTTAAGGAACTATCAGCATGCTTAGATCGTGGGTCATGCCGAAACTTCCCTTAGGCCTTGCAAATTCAACCTTGGGGGTTGGTGAAGGGATTAGGAGATCTTGAGTCATGTCTTTGTTAATTTAACCTTTGGTGAGGGGCTATGAAGTATAAATTCTGAGCAAGTTATACTGTCAGAAAGCAAGTTTCTGTTGGGTGAATACACCAACTTGCTCCCTGATTCATGGTATCAGGTTAAATAAATTCTGAGCAAGTTATCCTGTCAGGGAGCGAGTTTCTTTGGGATAAATACACCAACTTGCTCCCTGATTCATGGTTATCAGGTTAAACACTCATTTCTCCCAGTTCCTCCCTCTCGTCTTTGATTGACCACAAGAGATAGCAACTGATTTATTGGATCAGACCATAAAACTACAATATCTCATTCCTATTCCCAGTCTCTCAATCTTCCACCTTCCACCTCTCAGGCCTCTCTTCTGTGCCTTCTAGACGGGACCATTATTATCTCTTTTTTCGGGGGGGGCAGGTATCCAATTTGCAGTTCATTTATACTCTTTTACTCTTTACCTACTAACTTCTTTCATTTTGGTCATTTCAGATACCAAACAGTATTACTAGAGAAAGTTAGAAATAATATTTTATAAAACACATTGACCTACATGGGGTAGAGACAATACCATTATTTTATCGAATCCATTCCATTTCATTTTTCTCTTATGGGGTACTTGAGAACTACATTTTCCAGCTGATCCTGCAGTTTTACTGAGGCCATGTGATTCAATACTGGACAATGGGAATGAAAGGAAGTGATATAAGCCACTCCCAGGTCCTAACATAAAAATAGATCATCAGTCCTCTGTTTTCCCTTTGTTTTCCTCAACAAACTTGGAGGCCATGTGTTAAGGTTACATCACATTATGGAAACCCGGATCCCTAGGTTTCCAGAAGGAGAACCCCTATCGGCCCCCATCTGAATCAACTTTGGTTGTGCCAAGCCATTGAAGTCACTGAGTTTCAAAGTTATTTATTTTTGCAACAAAACCTAAAGTATGCTATTGCAATCACGGCTACCACAGCCTCAAACTGCTAGGCTCAGGCAATCCTTCTGCCTCAGCCTTCCAAGTTGCTGGAACTGCAAGTGCTCCACCATGTCTATTTTTTTTTTTTTTTTTGAGTTGGAGTCTTACTCTGTCACCCACACTGGAATGCAGTGGCATGCTCACAGCCACTGCAACCTTGACCTGTTGGTCTCAAGCAATCCTTCCACCTCAGACTCAAGTAGCTGGAACTACAGGCACGTGCCACAATTCCTGGCTAATTTTTTGATATACTGTAGAGATGAGGTCTTGCCAAGTTGCCCAGGCTGATCTCGAACCCCTGGACTCAGGCAATCCTCTCACCTTAGCCTCCCAAAGTGCTGGGATTATGGGCTTGAGCCACTGTACCTGGTTAATTTTTTTTTATTTATTGTAGAGACAAGGTTTGCTATGTTGCACAGGCTGGTCTCAAACTCCCAGGCAACTTTCTATGGTAATACTATTTGGTCTCTGAAATAACCAAAATGAGAGAAGTTAGTAGTTAAAGCGTATAAATGAACCACAAGTCAGATAACCTCCTTCTGAATAAAGAGAAAATAATGGCCCCTGTACTCCATACAGGAGCTTGGCCTGAAAGCATTTACCAGTGCTTTCCATACTGAGCCACTGTTTTTGCCTACAGCCATACGAGTACCAGAAAAGTTGATAAAGTTTTGAAAAGAATTGTGGATAAGAAATTAAGGGAATAAAAATAATAATTATAATGGAATGGATGTTACTACACTTAAAGCAACCATTTTATTTTTCTAATCATTATTTTAAACATTGATGAGTATGGTGGCTCATACCTTAGGAGATGGAGGCAAGAGGATTGCCTGAGCCCAAGGATTCAAGACCAGCCTGGGCAACATGGCGACATCTTGTCTCTACAATAAATCAAAAAATTACCTGGGTGTGGTGGCGCATACCTCTAGTTCCAGCTACTTGGAAGCCTAAGGCAGGAGGATTGCTTGAGCCCAGCAGGTCAAGGCTGCAGTGGTGGTGAGCATGCTACTGCACTCCAGCCTGAGCAACAGAGTGAGACTGTGACTCAAAAATATATATACATATATATATTTTTTAACATTTTGCATCCTAATGTGATCATCATTACATAGGTGTGTAAGGGGAAAATTTTTCTTTTTTTTTTTTTTTTTTGAGTTGGAGTCTCATTCTGTCACCCAGGCTGGAGTGCCGTGGCACACTCACGGCCACCCCAGCGCTGACCTGCTGGACTCCAACGATCCTTCCACCTCAACCTTTCAAGTAGCTGGAACCACAGGCGCGCGCTATCACACCTGGCTAATTTTTTTATTTTACTGTAGAAATGAGGTCTCGCCAAATAGCCCAGACTGGTCTCGAACTCACAGGCTCAGGAAATCCACTTGCCTCAGCCTCTCAAAGTGCTGGGATTACAGGCTGAGCCACCAAGCCCGGCCAAATTTTTCTTTACGTAGCATCTTACATTTACTGATTAGGGCCTGCAAATTAAACACACACCAGACAGATTAGCAAGAGAAAATATAGGTTTTTATTCAAGTAAGTATGTGTGAGTTCACAGAAAATTTTGACTCAAAGAGGCAGTTAGAATTTGAGGCTTATATATATCTTAACAGGGGTTGGAAGATCAGGGGTCACTTTTGGGAGAACAAATAATGTCTTAGAAGAGGGAGGTGGTAGAAAGGGCACCTACAAAAATACCAAAGACTTTTCTGAGAGATGAATGGTCTCTTAGAAGAATTGATGAGCAGTATAATAGTTTGTCACAATATTTGTTCAGGTTGGATGCTGACTGGCTCAGAAAAGGAAGGTTAAAGCTACTTCTGGGGAGGGGATTTTTGACAATTGAGTTCTTCTGGGAGGCTCTGCTTTTAGACAGATAAGCAATTTCAGGAAATGAAATGCCTTCAGTTCAAAATAACTCTCATGCCAAAGTGGCATGTTTTGGGTTGACTTATCCTGATCCCCTTCAGGTACCTCAGTGTCCTTTAGAGTTGTGTTTTAAGAAATCAGTTGGGAATTTGGTGTCTTTGTGTATATTTTTCCCTTTCAAAATAATGTGAAATAAAGCTCAAGTAGCACAGAACGTCTAATTTTCAGATGAAGATTACTGATATTTAGTAAGAGTTGTTCACATTAACTCCTTCCAAACAAATATCTATCTTATGTGGTAGGGTTTTGGGGGTTTTGTTTGTTGGTTGGTTGGTTGGTTGGTTTTTGAATTGGAGTCTCTCTCTGTCACCCAAGCTGGAGTGCAATTGCATGATCATGATTCACCACAGCTTCAACCTGCTGGGCTCAGGCAATCCTTCTGTCTCAACCTTCCAAGTAGCTGGGACTACAGGAACATACCACCATGCCCAGCTAATTTTTTCACTTATTGTAGAGATGAGGACTTGCCAAGTTGCCCAGGCTGGTCTTGAACCTCTCAGCTCAGGTAATCCTCTAGCCTCCGCCTCCCAAAGTACTGGGATTACAGGCATGAACCACCACACCTGGCCTGTGGTGGTATTTTTATTCATCTTTTCTCTTCCTATGAGGCATAGAAATGTGACGTAGCATGCCCAAGATTTAATGGAAGTAAGTAATAGAGGTGGGTCCCGAACCCAGGCATTTTGTATCCAAACACATTATTGTAGGCTCTAGGGGCCTCTCCCAAGAGAAAATTCACATCCATCTCATGCATGATATACTCCATTGCCTGACAGGATTCAGCACATAGCAGATGATCAATTCATATGTGTCCTGAATGAATTAATTAGTGGATAAATGAATGGATGAATAAAAACACACTAATTAGGCCTATAATCCCAGCACTTGGGGAGGCCAAGGTGAGAGGATCATTTGAACTCAGGAGTTCGAGACCAGCCTCGGCAACATAGTGAAATCCGGTCTCTACTTCAATAAATACAATAAGCAATAAAAAATAAAAGTTAAAATAAATACAATCTTTTTCAATGTATACAATACAATTTTTTTTTAAAAACACACTAATTAAATTTTGCTATAACTGGCCTGTAATCTTCAAAAGTGTCAAGATCATGAAAGCTCGAGACTAAGGAACTCTCCTAGACAGAAGAAAACTAAAGAGATAGGACAACTAAATGCAACAAGTACGTCTAGATGGAATCCTTTTGCTTTAGGGGATGTTCTTGGGGCAGCTGGCAAAACTTGAATGGGGACTGTGGGCCACATGACAGTAGCTGAGGGGAGTGATAACCCACCTGAGTGAAAACATTTGGCCCACAGCAGATGCAGAAAGCAATGTTATCTGGCCTTCCCATACCAGAGATTAAGGAGAATCAGTTCCTCCTTCTCCCTCATCTCCAGTCAGAGAGACTTGACCTTGGGCATCAGACACTCCAACAGGTTTTATAAACAAGTCTCAGTCAAACCTTCCTTCCTTGAAGCTCTGAACACCACGCCCTTTACTAAGCGGTATGTATAAACCCTTATCTCTACCTGTTCTCTAGCTTTCCTTTGAAAGTTCCCACATGTGTAAATAAACTTTTCTCCTGTTCACCTGTCCATTGTTAGTTAATTTGTAGACCCCTTCTAGGAAAACCAAAGATGGTAGAGGAAACACTTTCCTCGCAACATAATCTATGGGTGTTAATTTCCTGATTTTGATGGTTGTGTTGTGGTTATGTAGAAGAGTGTCTCCGTCAAGAGGTCAAGTGGCTTCTACGAATACTTCTATGGACATGATGTCTAGGGGACTTTTTTTGAGGTGAATAACGTGGCACAAAGGGAACTGGGCAAGGTCTATGGTAATGGAGGGGTGGGTAAGAACAGCCACAGATATGAAGGCTAGCAGCCACACCTGTCAACAGAGGCCAGGTGAGTGGGACCCCAGGGGAATTTTCTTCAGATTCAGACTCCTGAGGTGCAAGCACTTGAGGGCCTCACGTGGTACCAGTCAATCAGAAGAGGAGCAAAGGATGGAACTTTGAGGTGACTTCCTCACAGCCCACCACAGGTCATTGACATCACCCACTCAAGAGTCCATCTGAGCTCCCTGGAGTGAGACTGTCATGGTGCGAAGGAACAGTCCTGTGTAGATCATCAATAGGCCCTAATAAAGTCCATTTGGAGGAACTCTGAAGATACTGCCACCAAAACAGAATTCTCCTTTCTTTTTCAGAAGGTTTGCCATCACCCACCTACCTGGGTTTTTCTCCCCATGAGCTGACAAAAGAAGGTGGAGAACCAACCAGATTTATGCCATCATCCGTTTTCCACAACAAATGACTTCACTACGGGAACAATTTAGATGCTTGGCTCTCTGATTCCCTGCTGACATGGAAAAAAACACTGCCAGTCTCGGGGACTTCTTTTCATTCAATTTCATATATTAATTTGATACAAAGAGATCATTAACTCCTCCACCATGCCTTTGTTCTCTGTTGCTACCCTTAACTGCCTGGACCCTAGCTGATTCTCACAGATTAATGAGGGTGGCGCTTGGTTTTGATACACTTAAAAGGCCCAGTGGGGCTTCTTGTTTATTCTCTACCTCTTAGTATTAGCCATAACTACCCAAGTTTATGTTCTGTTTGTTGAGTGTCACTTTCGGCTTTATTTTCACTGTGTGGAGGATTTTATTGCCATGAATCGACCCAGTTACTGTGCCCATTTAATTATATTGCCTAACTTTCTTATTTGGATAAATCTTCCAAAATCTTAAAAGGTGTTTTAGAGAGCGATTGCACTGGTTCCCAAGGTTTTATTTTTCACACTAAATAATTTTATTTAAAATGAGCATGGTTAAAAACAAAACAAAATCTAGACCTAGAAAAAGTATTGAAAGAAAAACACATCAGAATGTATTCTTTTAAATTTTGTTATGAGTCCATCTAATTCATAATGAAAAAATATAATTACTATGTTAAGAAAATATATGCAGAAACTATCTTTTTAAAAAATCATATGCATGTCTTTGGATCAGTGTGAAAATAGAGTAGCCCTAGTTGTATATAATAGTTTTTTTCAAAAAAATGGCTATAAGAAATATTTCTTTGACGCAAATCTTATTCCTTACTAATTCTCACTCTAAAGTAATTGATGTGGTCCTATTGGGGAAAAGATCCCCTCACTAACCTGATCTTTAAAGAGTTGAATAAGAAAGAACAAGCTCCGTAGTGATCTTGTAGCACTTTTTAAAAGTGCAGATAGACACAAAACAATGGATAGTGTAATTTCTGTTACTAAAAGACTCACCCGGTTGGGCTAGGTGGTTCAGCCTGTAATCCCAGCACTTTGGGAGGCCGAGGAGAATGGATTGCCTGAGCCTGCGGGTTCGAGACCAGTCCAGGCAACTTGGCGAAACCTCATCTCTATAATAAATAAAAAATTAGCCGGGCATGGTAGCACACACCTGTAGTTCTGGCTGCTTGGAAGGCTGAGGTGGAAGGATCATGGGAGCCCAGCAGGTCGACACTAGGGTGGTTGTGAGCATGCCACTGCACTCCAGCTTGGGCGACAGAGTGAGACTACAACTCAGAAAAAAAAAAAAGACTCATCTCTCCATCCATCCATTCATTCAACAGGTCACCCAATTCCTGAGCCTGGTGGGGTCCTGAGGAAACAGTGGTGAAAAAGATAGGCCGTGTTCCCACTTTGAGGTAAGCAGTCTGCTACCAAAGTCAATCAGACTGATACAATATGAAAGGAGGCCCCCCAAAAATGGAATTATCTTTTGGAGGGCAGGCCCCTCGTGGTACAGGCTTCCCCCCTTAGGTAAGTGTTCTAGAAGCCCATTGGCATCTGTGTACCAGCTAGCGCTGTTGTGAGAGGCTTCGTTCAGCTTCAGTGAATTTTTTTTTAAAGATTCTTACAATGAGTTTGCCCATTTCATGATGGGTGATTTACAAGTACAACCGTCCACACTGGGCTGAGTGTTCAGCAGTTTTTGACCAAAAATGGCATGACCTCTGTGCCCCACCCTCCCTATTCATTCAATTTTTTTTTTTGTTTCCCTGGCTGAACAAAACCCTCAAAGGAAAATGTTTTACTGACATGAAAGAGGTAAAACAAAAAATGGCAGAAGCACAAAATGGCATCAAAATGGATGAGTTCAAAAACTATTTTGAGCAATGGAAAATCATCTCAATAGGTATATTGCATCAAATGGAGAGTACTTTGAAGATGACTGAAGTTTAACCATGTGAGAATAAATACATAATTTTTTATAAATAAATTATGGGGTTTTGGGTCCCTCCCCTCTGCGCCCCCACCAGAGGTTGCCAAAGACCAGGTGGCTTATGAACAACACAAAATTATTGCTCACAGCTCTAGAGACTGAGAAGTCCAAGATCAAGACGTCAGATTCAGTGTCTGGTGAGGGCTTGCTTCCCGGAGGACCAACTTCTCACTGTAACCTCAATGAGAAGGAATGAGGAACTTCTCTGGTGTGTCTTTTATAAGAGCACCAATCTCATTCATGGGTGTTTGCCCTCCTGACATAGCACCTCCCAAAGGCCCCACCTCCAAATACCATCACATTTCGTGGGGTGGGAAGGGGGGACACATATTTAGTCTAGAGCTGCTGCCCTGAGTGATTCCATGGAGGGGTACCTGGAACCCTGAGTGCAGGGAAGAGGAGCGGCTAGACTTGGTGGACAGTCTCTCTGGACAACGTCCTGATAAATTTACTTAGGACTTCCTGTCCTTTGGTAACATCTTTTTTTTAAGCTGCAAGTTTCTGAGTAAATCTCATTGGTCTACCCTTTAGCTAGGTAGACCCATCACAGCCTTACTATTGGATATTGAAATTATCTGCTCCCCCTGCCCTCCAGAGAGCTGAGACCATGTGTCCAATTCATCTAGTTCTCTCAAGGGCTCCCAGTCCAGGTTTGGCCCGTGTAAAATATCTAATAAATATGTGGTGAAGCACTCTGGGAGAGTGAGGTGGAAGGATGGTTTGAGCCCAGGAGTTCAAGATCAGCCTAGGCAACATAGAGAGACCTCATCTTCACAAAAAATCAAAAAAATTAGCCAGATATGGTGGTGCCTGCCTGTAGTCCCAGCTACCTGGAAGGCTGAAGCGGAAGAATCACCTGAGCCCAGGAAGTCGAGGCTGTGGTAAGCCATGTTTGTGCCACTACATTCCAGACTGGGCAACAGAGTGAGACCCCAACTCAAAAATTCAAAAAACAACAATTTTAAAAAGTGTGGTGAGCTGTTTGCTGATGCATCACAGCCTGCACATTCTTGCCATCTATGAGGGTACATAGAACTCACTCTATGAATCTAAATCATGATTTAGATTCACTCTATGAATCTAAATCATGATGAATGAGTGGGAACTACCACTCATTACTGGAGGAGAGTAAAGGTGAAGGAGCTTCAAAGTATTATTTTTTTTATGTACAAATGTGTAAAATAGTCCTCCTGTATGTAGCCTTGTGAGCACTTGACCTTATCCAGACTGTGGCTATCACAGCACACTAAGATGGTCAGAGGCAGCCTCCCAGGGCTCAGAGATGGAGGGCCAATTTCTCACTGTAACCTGAGTGAGAAGGAATGAGGAACTTCTCTGGTGTGTCTTTTATAAGAGCACCAATTCCATTCATGGGTGCTTTGCCCTTCTGACATAGCACCAAAGGCCCCACCTCCAAATACCATCACACTGGGGATTTGGTTTTAACATGAATTTCGTGGGGTGGCAAGGGCTGCCATTCACCCATGCATGCTCATATAGCAGGGCTAGATTCATTCACCTTGGTGTCTGCTGTCTTCGCCTGCCAAAGAGGACCCTGGTATTTCTTCCTGGACCTCATAGGGTACAGAAGTGAAAGGAAGAGGAAAAGAGCTTGGCGGGGAGGTAAAAGCCTTTGTCCCTCTACCCTCCTGGGTTCTCCAGTTGGGACCCTATAAATTAGACTGACAAGAGAAAACACGCAGAAGTTGCCCTAATGCACTCACCAGGTGTATGTAAGGGAAAACTCTGTGAGGAGTAACTTGAAATGGTGGTTAGAACTTGGGCTTACATAGCATCTCAGCAAAAGAACAGTACATTTTTAGAGAAGGGACAAAACAAAGGGAAAGAATTTTGAGCTTTTAGGAGTGGCAAATTGTGGGGACGCAGATGTGGGAGGGGTTAATGGAAGATAAGGGCTCCTTAGTAAGGTTTGTTGTGTAGATTCCTCTGGTGTGCTCTAGGTATGGGGTGATAAGGACCCAGCCCTCTCTGAGAGTTTAAAACCCACTTAGAGCTTCCAGATTCTTGCATGATGATTGTAGGGGCTCAGAAAATGATATTCCAAAACGAAGGACTCAGAAGCAACTGTTTTTCTCTGACCTTCTCCTGTCCTCCTGTCTCTGGTCCCTCAGTCTCCCCCAAGGGTAGCCCTAGAAACTAGAATCCTCCTTCCCCAAGGTGGACCATAAAAACCTGTACCCTTTTCTCCCAAAGACGGCCATAAAACCTAAAAATATTACTTTAACTTTTCCTCTACTTTTCTGTGTAAAAACTGGCCACAAAGAAATCATCTGGTCTGCCTTGTTGGATGGTAGGTCATGAGACCCCCATTCCAGAGAGAATCCTGCCCCACACCCAGAAGGACAGACTGCTGCTCAGAGGACAGAAAGAATCTAGAGAGACAGGCCTTACTGGGTTGCCCCACCCAGTCTATTAGCATTAGATGGTACCCTTGTGTCCAGTCATATTTCTACACAGCTATCCATAGTTTGTTGGATCTAAGCATAAAAATGGAAAGTTGCACCGTGTCTTTGGGTCTTCATTCTGAAGACTCCCATGTTCATTAAAACTATGGTTAAATAAATTTGTATGCCTTTCCTCCAATTAATCAGTCTTCTGTCGGTGAGTTTCAACAAAACTTCAGAGTGGGGAAGCGTTCTCGTCGCCCCTTACACCTTTAAATCTTTGCTCAAATGTCACCTTCCTTTTTTTTTTTTTAATTTTCTTAGAAAAATGTTTTTTTGTAGAGATGAGATCTTGCTAAGTTGCTCAGGCTGGTCTCGGATTCCTGGGTTCAAGTAATCCTCCCACTTCGGCCTCCCAAAGTACTGGGATTACAGGTGTGAGCCACCATACCTGTCCTCAAATGTCACCTTCCTAATGAAATCTACCCCATTGCCACTCTCCCTCAAGCCCCCCATTCCTGATCCCCCTCGCCTCGTTCTATTGTTTTTACACTTACCACCTTATCCACACTGTTAGTTGGTTAGCCTGACCAGAGTATAAATTTCATGAGTCCAGGAAGCAGTCACCTTTGTTTTGTTCCCTAACATATCCTTATCTCTTGGAAGATGGATGGCACAGAGTAGCAGATCAGTAAGTACAAGGAAGAACCACAAAAAAAAACAAAAATGTATTTATAAAAAAATATGTATTTATTCTTACGTGTTTAAACTCAGTCACCTTCAAAGTACTCTTTGATACAAAACACATATCGAGATGCTTTTTCCACTGCTCCAAACAGTTTCCGAACTCATCAATTTTGATGCCTTTGAGTGCTTCTGCAGTTTTTGGTTTCACCTCTTCCACATCAGCAAAATGTTTCCCTTTGGGGACTTTTTTCATCCTGGGAAACAAAAAAAGATCGCTCAGGGCAAGATGGGGTGAATACGGAGGGTGGGGCATGGGGTCAAGCTATAATTTTGGTCAAAAACTGCTGAACACAGAGCGGTGTGGACAGGTGGGTTCATACATCACCCATCATGAAATGGGCAAATGCCTTGAAAGAATCTCCAATAAAAAGTCACTGAAGCCGAACGCAGCCTTTCCCAACGACACTAGGTGGTACACAGATGTCAATGGGTTCCTAGAACACCTACCTAGCAGGGGAGGCCTGTGCTACAAGAGGCCCACCCTCCAAAAGATCATTCCAGTTTCTTTTGAGTCCCTCTCATATCTGCCAAATGAATGAATAGAATTGGTTTATATCAACCAGTTATCAAATATGGCCACTAGACTGAGGCCATCTCCGTGCCAGGAGTGGCCATTGTGAGCTGGGCTGTGAGGAACTAGTCTTACCCCTCTTGACAGACGCTGGCTGGGGTTCAGAGTCAAGCTTCAGGGCTCCCACGTGTCTGGCACATAGACCCTCATCTTCCTTACTCATCTGCTTTGCAGCAAGACAAAGGCAAGAGTGTTGGTGTTGACACTATTTAATGCCAGCTCCCACACTGTCTGTGCTTCATTTTGCTCAATGGCTAGAAATGCAACCGGCCCCCAGCTCCAGTCCAGGTGAGGTCGGCTGGATGGCGTCAACAAAAATCTTAGATCTATGAGATAAACTCATGATGGACACACTTCATAAACTCCTTTCAGAAGGTTTGAACGACGGAGGCCATGATCTCCAGGCAATATCTTACAGCCCTAAGCAAGGCAAAAAGGGGACCAGAGAGAACCTCGGGGGTCTCTTCCTCTTTTGGGGGAGAAATGTTTACATTTCTACTCTCAAGGTGAGAGCAACCAATGTTCACCCCTCTCACTGAGTGACAGGAGCAAATGTACCTCGCATGGAAGTCACAGGGTTTTCACTAGGGAGTTGAACCCAGCACTGAAAGTTAACTATGTGAGAATTGTGGTGAAAATGTAGCAAGTTCTGGGGGTAGGGGGTGTGGTGAGAGTGGTTAGTGCTTCACACATAAATAAGAAAACTGGGCTTTTCTCAGCTTGGAACTTGGAATCCTAAAGGGGAGAACGATAGAAAACAGTATACATTTTACTAAGTAAATAAGGCCATGTGAGGCACTAAGTTGGCTCTGCTTGTGTGTAATTATATGTGTGAGTGTGTATGTTATGTACGAAAGTATAAATGGGTGTGTATACACATATATGTAATAAAGAAAACTGTTGTTTTTCAGGATAATCAAATGTTATGGGTTGAATTGTGTCCCCTTAAAATTTGTATGTTGGCTGGGCATGGTGGCTCACACCTATAATCTCAGCACTTTGGGAGGCCGTGGCCAGAGAATTGCCTGAGCCCAAGAGTTCAAGACCAGCCTGGGAAATATGGCAAGACCTCGTCTCTATAATAAGTCAAAAAATGAGCCAGGCATGGTGG
>CAUYQG010157852.1:0-10757 GCA_963574415.1 Tarsius wallacei | reverse complement strand
TTAAAATTATTTTTAAGCTATCTTTCTGTTGTTAATTACTGGTTTAATTCCATTGTGGTTTGAGAGCATACATTATGTTATTGATATTCTTTTAAATTTGGTAAGGTATGTTTTATGACCCAGAATGAGATTAATGTTCTTGAGAATGATGTATATTCTGCTGATTTTGGATAAAGTAATCTATCAATGTTCATTATATCCAGTTGATTGATGGTGTTGTTGAGTTCAACTCTGTCCTTACAGACGTACTGTCTGCTAGATATGTCCATTTATGACAGAGAGGATGTTGGAGTCTACAACTATAATCTTGGAGTCATCTTTTCTCCTTACAGTTCTATCAGTTTTTGCCTCATGTTTTTTGATGCATACTCATTAAAGATTGTTATGTCTTTTTGGAGAACTGACTTATTTATCATTATGTAATGTTTCTCTTTATCCTTGATAATTTTTCTTGCTTTGAAGTCACCTGTCTAAAATTAATATAGCTACTCCAGCTTTCTTTCTATTTGTGTTAGCATGGTATATCTTTCTTCATCCTTTTACTTTTATGTCCTTGTATTTAAAGTAGGTTTCTTCAGTTTCTATATGTCCTTGTATTTAAAGTAGGTTTCTTCAGTTTCTCTTGTCCTTGCCAGCTCTGGCATGTCTCCCTTTCCTTCCTCTCTTCTTTCTCTAATAAACATTGTTTTAAAATAAAAATAGGCTGGGCTCCATGACTCAGCCTGTAAACCCAGCACTTTGGGAGGCCAAGGCGAGTGTATTGCCTGAGTCTGAGGGTTTAAGACCCACCTGAGCAACTTGGCAAGACCTCGTCTCTACAATAAATCAAAAACTATCCGGGTGTGGTAGCGCACGCCTGTAGTTCCGGCTACTTGGAAGGCTGAGGCGGAAGGATCGCCTGCACCCAGCAGGTCAAGGCTGCGGTGTCCTGGAGCGTGCCACTGCACTTCAGTCTGGGTGATGAAATGCAACTCCAACTAAAAAAAAAAAATTTAATAAATAAATAAATAAAGTGAGTTTCTTCTAGACAAAGCACGTGGCTCCTCTTTTCTGATTCACTCAGTCTGTTTTTTAATTAGTGTATTTAGACCATTGATGTTTAAAATGATTATTGATAGAGTTGGATTAATTACTGTTTTCTATTCATTGTCTATGTTCTTTGTTCTCATTTTTGTTTTCCCTCTTTTTCTGCTTTCTGTGATTTTAAGTATTTTCTCTTTTTTCTTATCATAACAATTATACTTTTTATTGTCTACCTTTTTTAGTGTTTTGCCTAGATTTCGCAATATACCTTTACAGCTAATCTAAGACCACTTTCAAATAACACTATATGGCTTCAGAGGTAGTGCAAGTACCTTATAATAATAAAAATATTCTTAATTCTGCCCACTCATTCTTTCTATCATTGCTATAATTTGTCTCACTTATACATAGGCTATGATCATCAAATATATTGTTGCTTTTGTGATTCTGAGCAAACTGTTAGATCAATAAAGATTAAGAAAAATGAAAAGTTTTCTTTTTCCTTCACTCACTTCTTTTATGATGCTCTTTCTTTCTTCATGTAGTTCAGAGTTTCTGACCTATATTATTTTCCTTCTCTCTGAAGAAGTTTTTTTAAAAAAAATTTCTGGCAATGCAGATTTATTGGAAACATATTCCATCCATTTTTGTTTTATGAGAAAGTATTAATTTATCCTTCACTTTTAGAGGATAATTTCACAGGATGCAGAGTTCTAGGTTGGTGGGGTTTTTCTTTCTACACTTTAATTGTATCACTCCATGCTATTCTTGTTTACATGGTTTCTGAGGGGAAGTCAGATGTAATTCTTACCTTTGATCCTGTATAGACAAGGTTTTTTTTCTTCTGGATTTTTTCTGGGGTTTTTTGTTTGTTTGTTTGTTAGTTTGTTCATTCATTTTCTTTTTAATTTCTCTGCTTTCTTTTTCTTCATGTTTGATTTTCTGAAGTTTGAATATAATATGCTCTGGTACAGGTTTGTTTGTTCTGCTTGGTGTTTTCTGAGCATCTGAATCTGTGGTTTGGTTTCTGACATTAATCATCATTGATTCATATATTTCTACTGTTTCTCTCTTCTCCTTCTGATGTCCCCATTATGTGTATGTTGCGTTATTTGTTTTTGTTTCATAGTCCTTGAATTCTGTTCCATTTAGTTTAGTCACTTTTATCTTGACTTTCAGAATCCAGTTTCTACTGACATGTCCTCAAGCTCAGACATTCTTTCCTCAGTCGTGTTTAGTCTACTAATAAGTCCATCGAAGGAATCCTTCATTTCTGTGACAGTGCATTTGATCCATAGCATTTCCTTTTTACTCACTCTTAGAGTTTTCGTCTATGCTTACACTGTCCATCTGTTCTTGCATGCTGTCTTACTTTTTCCATTAGAATCCTTAGCATATTAACCATAGTTGTTTAAAATTCCAGTCTTTTAATATGTCTTGTAAATTTTTGTTGAAAGCCAGACATAATACACTGTGTTTAAGGAACTGCTGAAAATAAGGCCTTTAGTGATTTGGTAATATGGTGTGGGGAGTGGGGGTAGGGAAGTGTTCTATTGTATCGTGAGTATGTCTGAGACTTAGTGAGCCTGTGTCCCCAAGTTGTGAACATCACAAGTTCTCAGAGTTTTCTCCATTTAACTGGGACAGGATGACTCTCAAGGACTGAAGTTGTGTATTTCCCTTCCCACACATGGCAGCCTACAGTCTAGAGGGTCTGGGATTGGGTGTTTCCCTTTTTCCAGGTAGATTCAGCTCTCATAAAACCCAGCAGTCCAGGCTCTGATAAATATAGTTTCTCCTGAGGGCTGGCCCTGTCACTGTCCCCATTTCATTTTTAGTGGAAAAACTGAGGCCCAAGATGTGCTGTCACCTGCCTAGTGCCCCTCAGTGATTAGAGGGACCCTCCCAAGCCTTTGCTCCTCATTACTCTTTAGACGTGACCTCATGCACATGACCTTATGCCCCAGTGGCCCCAGCCTGAGCTCCCGGGAGGGTGCACCCCTTCTGCTGTCTCACAGCATCTTCCAAGTGGCTGTGGCCTTTTCTTGTTTCATTTCAAAGATCAGTAAAGCCTGAGTTCTGTTCAGAATGCCTCAGACCCATCAGCAGGCTGTGATGTGTGATGTGTATTTGTGTGCGTCTGCCCCTGCTGTCCTTGGGTAGAATGATGCTGCTGGCATTCCAGCGTGTCCTTGAAGTGGTGATGCAATCATCCCAGGCACACTGGACATTCGTCCTGCCCGACCCTGCCTGTGTGCCACCCTCCCTTCTCCCACCCTCTTGTTCCGTCCTGGTCTGTTCTTGGGGGTTTCTCGGCTTATGGCCATGTGCCATCATTTCACATTCTTACTCAACCCACCCACAAGGAGGCTGGAGCTATGAGTCAGACCCCAGCAGACCTCTCCTGTCCAGAGAAAACTGCAAGGCATGACTAGGGCATGGAGGTGCCAGTATCAGACACCTGGACTTGCTCTGGTCTCTGTGACTTCCCAGATCCCCTGACCTTGAAACCTTGAAGCAAGTCCCAGAAATCTCTTTTTGCAATTTCTCCTCAGTCATATTACCATACTGATAAAGCGATAAGGTGGGGTTCCAAAGGCCCCCGCTCCACATTTCACCACCATGCCTTACTTCCTGACCCATAGGTCTGGTGGTACCCCTCCAGCCCCCACCCAGAGTCTGCCTCCTGGAGAGGAAATGGTCTGGCAAGTTTGACATAGCCACTCCCCAGAGAAAGCAGAGAGAAGCAGACAGAGAGCACTCTGGGCTGCACAAGAACCCCACATTTATGTTCTCCTTTCCCTGGGTAAGGATGTATCACAACAGCCTGGAAAAGAGCACAATGTTGAGGCAACACAGAACAAGGCCAAGGTGAGCTCTCCTTGAATATAGTGGATATCCCCAAGGTCCACCATGAAAGAAAAGAGACCCGCAATGATTCAGTCCTCAGCAGTGTTCTGATCAATAGGCATCAGCCTTCCCAATCCCTGCCACTTGGGACAGCAGAGGAGTGGGCAAACCGTTGTGAGGACAAAGAGGGAGTTAGGACTGTCCAAGCTGTTCCTGAGGACAGTCCCGACCCCTTGCAGAATCTGTAAGAAGGTTTCTAATCTACTTGGCATTTGTTTTTCCCTGTGCTTGTCTGCTGTGAGCCCTGCTATATCTTCCTCTTTGTTCTCATGTGGAGCATGTTGTAGTCTATAGTCATCTTCCCTGCTAGACCAAGAATGTGGTCTGGCCTGCCCCACAGGAGTGACTTAGGGTCCACACTCAGTCAGTGTCTCTGAAAGAACATTGACCACAAACAACCTTCGTGTACAGACACCACCTACTCCAGTATCCCACTCCACACCCCTCCCCTGTATGTTTTTGGATGCCATGGAGCTTGCAGGAGCATGTGTGGGAGCTAAGAGCATCCTTCTACTTCTGTGACTTCGCTGTCTCCAGTTCGCCCTCAGGATCATCTCCTTCCCTTTTCTTGTTTCAAACTTGGGTTGGCTTCAGACTGGCCGCCAGCAATGGGAAGTGTGTGCTTTGTGTGTGTGTGAGGGCAAGGGCAGTAGATGTGAATGTGTGTGTATATGTGTGCACTATGTGCATGAGTGTGTACAGTATGTAGTATGTGCGTGAGTTGTGTGTGTCTTTTCCCCTCCTATGTTGCTCCTTTTGCCTCCTAGGCAAAGGTTTCCAATGCAAGGAAAGAGGTCAGCATGTGAGCAGATACAAACGATTTTACTTAAAAGCTGAATGAACACTTCTAAGCCAAACAGGTTCTCAGAACTGTGGAGGTCTCTGCTGCAGTTCTCAAAATCTGGCTTGATGTGTCTCTATTCCATGTGGTCACGTGATAATCCTCCAAATGCCTGCGGACTCCTGGATTCATCTCCATCTTTTGGTTCTCTGATCCCTCTCTCCCTCAAGGCAGCCTATGGACCAGGTTGCAAAAGGAACACACACTGACTTTCCTTCCCTAGGACCTTTATCTTGTCCACTGAAAATAGTGCATCTCCAGTCCTAAGATTAGACATACAGTTGTTTCCTTTTGGTCAGTATTGGCCTAGAATTTTTTTTTCCATCCTACAACTTTCAACCTTTCTGTAAGTTATATTTTAGATGTTTCTCATTTAAACACCCTGTAGCCATATTCTGTTGTTGTTGTTTTATCTAGTCTGACAATCTGTTTTTTAACTCTCAGATTCAGTCCACTTATATTTATTGTGATAATTGATGTATATGGATGGTTTTCACCTTACTTTCTGTTTTCAGTTTATCTCAAACTATCTATTTTTAAATTCCATTTTCCTTTCTTTCCTACTCTAGAAGATATATACTTCATTTTCTTTTCTACTATTTTAGTGGTTACCTTAGACATTTTAATGTACACTTTGTAATTTAAAGAATAAAATTATTCAGCATCTTCCCATCAAAAAAAAATTATACGCTGGGCACAATGGCTTATGCCTGTAATTCCAGCACTTTGGGAGGCCAAAGCAGGAGGACCACTTGCACCCAGGAGTTTGAGACCTGCCTGGGTAGCATAGCAAGATCCTGTCTCGACAAAAAAATAAAAATAAATTAGCCAGGTGTGATGGCACACACCTATAATCTCAACTACTCAGAAGGCTGAGATGGGAGGATTTCCTGATGGAGGCTGAGGTTGTGATGAGTCATGATCATGCCACCACACTCCAGTATGGGTGACAGAGTGAGAGCCCAACTAAAAAAAAAACTATAGAAGCTGTAGAGCTCTTTAACTCTTGTCACCCTCTGTTAACTCGTAGGCTGTTATTGTCCAGTATTAAAGTTCTGTTTTGTTTTTGCTTTTCTTAAACACCATACACTAGATGGGTGTTGTTATTGTGGTAGACTTCATGTTTATTTCCATTTGCTTACATGTTTCTTTTGCTCAGCATTCATCTCTACACTGAAAATTTTCACTAGTTAAATTTCATTCTTCTTAGAGGTTTTTTTTTTTTAATTGTTTATAAGGTTTTGTTGGTATAGATCTCTTCCAGATTTCTAGGCTAAAAATAACCTTATTTTAACTGAAGACTTCAAAGATAATTGTGTTAAGTATTTAATTTCAGTTAGGCAAGCTTTCATTTTAGCATTTTGAAGATGTAAAAGGTACACATGTCCTCTTCTTCCCAGGCACACAAATAGGCTGCATCTTCAATGTGCCTTGCAATTTGTGCCATCATGTGTCTGAGTTTCAGCCAGTGGAACTGGAGCAAAAGCCATTTGTTCCATTTCTGGTCCTGGCCCAAAACAACTTCCCGCACCCAGCACGTTCTTTCCCTTCCCACCACCCTTGGATGTTGCATGTTGGAAATACTGGTTGAAGGTGAGTGACTTATTGATTCAGAATCCTAGTTTTAGAGTGTACATGAGAAATACACTTTTTTCATGTGGGGGATCATCACATATCTGTGGGTGTTTTGTTACAGTAGTATGTGCTGACACTAGTCCGCTGTCATCTGGCTTCTGCTGCTGGTATTGAAACATTGGCAATCAGTCAAACTGCCATCCCTTTATACGTGATCCCTCTGGATACTTTTGGGAGCTCTGAAAGCCTGTTTATTGTTCCACGGTTGCAATTAAGCAATTTTCTGCTTTTGCAGCATCAATAATAATTAGCTTTTAAACTTTATCTTTCACCATTAAGTGGCCTTATTCACTTATCATAGCATTTTCACAAGACAACAATTTTGCAGATCTCTTCTATTGTGTAGTAAGAAATACAGTAAAACGAAATAATATCCTGCTTCCCTAGTGCCAAATCTGAATAGTCAGTGTTCTTCAGAGAGACAGAACCATTCTGTTATGTATATTGATATATGAGAGAGGAATTAGTGAAGGAGTTGGCTCATGCAATTATGGTGACCGTGAAGTCCCATGACAGACTGTCTCCAAGCTAGAGACCCAGGTACACGGGGCACATGGCTCAGGCTAAAAGCCCCAGAACCTGGGGGCTGCTGGTATAACTTCTTGAGTCCAAAACCAGTGAGCCTGGAGTTCTTTTTTAATATTTTATTTTATTTTAGACTTGTGGGGTACATGTGAGGATTTTAAACATCCTAAAATGTTTAGGATTTTAAACTTTAGGGATTTTGATCTTTAGGGATTTCAACATTCACATAAGCAAATTTTCTGCATAAGCAAATTGTGCACAGGGGAGGTTTGGGCTTCTAGTGGGCCCTCTGTCCCCCAGTAGTGGACCTGGTACCCAGTGTGTGGTCATATGCCCCTTATGCCTCCTTGCTCCCTCCCTCCTTTAGCAGTGCCCAACGTCTGTTGTTCCCACCTTTGTGCTCATGTGACCAGTGATCCGGGCCCGCTTATGAGTTAGAATATGTGGGATTCAGTTCTTTGTTTCTGTGGTAGCTCCCTTAGTATAATGGTCTGAGCCCGGAGGTCTGAGGTCCAAGGCAGTTGGAGAAAAGTCTGTCCCAGCTCTCTCAGAGAGAAAGACCAATTCACCATTTGTATTTGTTCTCTCCTGGCTTTCAGCTAAGTGGCTGTTGCCTGCCAAAATTGAGGGCAGATCATTCCTAGTCCACTCAGACGTACACACTAATCTCTTTTGAAAACATCTTCACTGACACAAGTTCACCCCTTGTCAACTTGGTATTCATATGCATCTTCCTAAAACATACTCAATTTCCAAATAAAGTTCCACCTAACACAGCACAGTATCCTGTGACTGAAATTTTTAGGGTTTTAGATTTTAGGAATTTTGATCATTAGGGATTTCCACATTCACATTATGGCATCTGATGTTGTGTCTTTTGGGATTATGTTCCAAGCCCATGCTGACTGATCCCCTGTCCAGATCCTCCCTTGTTTTGTTTTTGCCAGTCCAGATATGCATTTTTGTATGTTTTTGAGTATTTATAGTTGCTAGAAGTGCAAAGATTTTCAGGTTTTCTGCTCCATAACTTTCTAGAACCTGAAGACATTCACTGGAGCTTTTTAAGTACAGCATCAGCGCCGGTAGCTCTCTGTGGCTACAGGTATGAAAGACAGGGTTGATTCTGTGTAGCCTCCTTCTAACTGTTGAGCTGAAACTTCACTCTGTTTATAAAAATTATTCCAGCTTTCTTGCAGAAACTTTTGTCTGCTTTCAAGAGGAGTCCCAGTATTGCTGTTGTTCTTCTGTACTGTGTAGACTATTGGGAAATAGTGGCATTGACTATTAACATTTAAAATGGCCAAGTCACCCAACACATATTTACTGGAAATTTTCTATGTGTCAGGTGCTGTCCTATATGCTACTGAAAAGAAAAGTCCCTGCCCTCAGGGTGACTATGTTCTATAAGTCTAAACTATAGAAATACATGCTAACATATTTATTTCAATAATTTTGATAATGTCAAAGTAGTCAAAACATAATTGTCTTACAATAAGTTATGGTGCACCCATTCAGTAGAACAGTAGCCATCAGTAAAAACTATGTGATATATCTATAAGTATTAATCAAGAATGCTGCTCATCATAAATTAAGCAAAAAGGCAAGTCATAGAATTATATCAATATGTATATATACTCATATGTTCTTGCAAACACACCCTCCACACACAACAATGTGTATGAACCAGTATTCTAGTAGACTTTGAGCAGGACATCAATAATAAAGAGAAAAGTATTAAAAGCTTCTAGAATACAAAGACGACCCATAAGTTTGTCTTGACAGCACCATTAATAATCAGAAGATGAAATAGTGAAATACAATCAAATTATATATATAAAATGTGTACAAGGAAAATTTACTGTAAACAGAAAAAAATCCAGTTACATGTCCATTCAAGAACACAGGCGAAATGAAATATTTTCTTTTTCTTTTTCTTTTTTTTTTGAGTTGGAGTCTCACTCTGTCACCCTGGCTGGAGGGCAGTGGCACGTTCCACCTACCTTAGCCTTCCAAGTAGCTGGAACTACAGGCACGCGCCACCATGCCTGGCTGATTTTTTGATTTATTGTAGAGATGAGGTCTCACCAAGTTGCCCAGGCTGATCTCGAACCAGCAGCCTCCGGCAATCCTCTCACCTCAGCCTCCCAAGGTGCTGGGATTATAGGCGTGAGCCACCGCACCTGACTGAAATGAAATATTTTCAAACAATGAATGACAAAATCAGTTCACTGATTACTAATCACCAAAAGAATTACTCATAATTTGCACTTTGGAAGGCTGAGGCAGGAGGATTGATTGAGCCCAGGAGTTTGAGACTGCCCTAGGCAAAACAGTGAGATCTCATCTCTACAAAAAATCAAAAAATTAGCTGGACTTGGTGGTACACACTTGCAGTCCAGCTACTGAGGAGGCTGAGGAAGGAGAATGCCTGAGATCAGACAGTCAAGGCTGTGGTGAGCCACGATTGTGCCACTGCACTCCAGGCTGGGAGACAGAGTGAGACCCCCCAACTCAAAAAAAAAAAAAGAAAAAAGGAGAGTGATCTGGTACAGATGTAAGATGAGGAATATAAACGTTTGAGTATGAGTTCAGGAATTGATATAGTGATGCTGATAAATTTAACGAAAAATTGACTATGGAGAAACCAATAACACAAATACTCCAAAGTAATATAAAAATAAGAAGCCCTCAATACTTAGCTTTGAAATACTTAGAACATTCCAGAGACAGTTCCTTTTTGTTATGCTTTAGTCAGTATTCCGAACCAGGCATTTGCTCTAAGAAGTCCTTTTTAGCCTTTGGCATATGGCTAATGATACCAGTCCTTTAATTCACAATGTGGATTCACAGCACCATAGACGCCAGTGCTCCATCAGCATGAGACCCTTAAGGTGAGTCCAGCAATGGGCACAGCTTGTCAGGGAAGAGCCACAAGCCTGCATTGTAGGTAGAGCTGTGTGAGCTTGAACAATGCTTTCATCTCTTCTGGCCCTCAGGAATTTTTTTTTTTAATCTGCAAAATAATACTGATGGAATGGTAACATCATTATAATTATATAAAATAATATAAGTAATATTATTGAGCTCTTATACTCTGGACATTGTTACACACCTTATATAAATCATATATGCTGGGCTCGGTGGCTCAGCCTGTAATCCCGCGCCTTGGGAGGCTGAGGTGAGTGGATTGCCCGAGCCTACGGGTTCGAGACCCGCCTGGGCAGGCGAAACCTCATCTCTACAATAAATCAAAAAAATTAGCCGGGCGTGGTAGCGCGCGCCTGTAGTTCCAGCTACTTGGAAGGCTGAGGCGGAAGGATAGCCGGAGCCCAGCAGGTCGAGGCTGCGGTGGCCGGAAGCGGCCACCGCACTCCAGTCTGGGTGACAGGATGACACGCCAACTAAAAAAAAAAAAAAAGAAAAGAAAAACAAGGATACTGCAAGGCTTATCTTTTAAAACAGCATTTTGTGCCCCTTCTCTTCAATCTGTGGTTCTTGCTCCCCAGATGCAATGACTTTTTTTCAGATATTCAACTTCATACTTTTAAATAACATGCCTTCATGTTTATATATTTGTGTGCATCTTACAGAAAATTGAACACTTTTTAAATGAAGCCTGTTTTTCTCAAGGGAGTCACTATTTATCTGGTAGGAAGATACATAGGCTTCCCACTATTCACACCAAGTCATTTCCTTTGGTCTCCCGTCTTTACTGACAGTATCATTATTTCACTGGTCATCTATGGCAGACATTCTCATAAATAACTTTAATCATTTTGTATAAACTTTTATTCCTAAAAATTATTTTGCCTCAGTGTAGACT